>BMAW01058750.1:45260-122506 GCA_019974015.1 Nephila pilipes | reverse complement strand
TATCACTTGGCTTTGTTCTAAATTGTCTGATTTTTAAATAGTTTGTTCTGAATTTTTAGGGTTTTAAATTTTGTATAGTTTTATTTTTATGTAAATGTTTGTTTGATTTACATATATATTTTTAAATTTGATTTTTGGTTATTTTTTTTATTTAGTTTTTGTCTCTTAGTTGTTTTTTTTTTAAATTTCTAAATACTCTTCAATTATATATATATATACGTACACACACACACATATATATATATATATAAATAAAGAGTTTTTAAATTTTTAAAAAAAAAACATCTATGAGACATTATCTGTGTTCAATGCGAAATTTTTTTGTTATTGTCACTGCAGATGGGAAAAGATTTAATCTTGTGCTCATGCAAGTACTCATAACACAAAAGTTAAGAAAAAACCTCGTTTTCGTGTATATTCTTATTTTCCTTTTGTGCATGACTATCACACATTACTGAAATCTGCTGCAAAGCATTGCTGTGATTCTTTAGGAAATAATATTCAACGTAATATTAACGTTTTTACATTCGTAAATGTATTGTCTAATTGTAATGCTACATATTATTTATACTTATTTCAAATCCGATTAAAAAATTTCTTTCTCAAACGTCGTTTTTATGTAATTAACCTTCCTATTCATTGTGTAATTCGACTACCAAAAAAATAACGTTGAACAATAAAATCTTACTTTTGTGATAGAGGTTTGAGACATCGTATATTACTTTCAAAACGTCGCATATGAATATTAATTTTCATACCTATAATAAATGCGATGTTTTGACATGAATTTGAAACACCATGACAGCAGACACTAAAGAAAGCCATTAATTTAAATCTCTTAAGCCAAGTAAGTTCACGCGACATAGCCTTGATAGATAAGCGAGCCACCACATTGGCGACACAACGATGACCAAGGATCCAAATTTTTGTTAACAACTGCTAATAAGCCTCTGGCGTCTAAGTGAAAAACAGCCACACGAAAAGAATCGGAGCATTTGAATTTTTTTGCAGAATGCTAATAAAAATTTTAGCGGATGAAATTTGCATTTGTCATAGGATTAGAGAAAATCGATCGATAATGGATTAAAATATTTTTATTATTTTCTAATTGCATTTGTACAAAATGAATCAAATAATTTGAGGGAGAACAACCTATATACGTATATGTAAGCGAAATACCACTGACTGACTCATCACGAGATCTCTAAGACTATACAACTGATTGACTTGAAATTTGGTACAGTTACTCATTTTGCGATATAGACGCTCACTAAGAACGGATTTTACGAAAGTTTTATCCAAAATGTAATTTTCATCCGTTAATCTACTCTTATCCATCGGTAGAGTAAATTTTGGCGATTTTATCGCCAAAAATGATATAACCGACGCCAAACGGAATATATTTTTTTACATGTATACTGTGTATTGTCACCAATTAAGTTTACTTGGTGAGATTGGCGCGAGCGGAATGGAAAAATACCAAATAATTTTATATTGAAGCGCTGATAGAGGATTGGCAAGATTTTGGCGAAGGGGCTCTTTATGTGAGATTTCGTACCTGTCGAAAATAGGAAACGTTACATATTTAGCGATTGAAATAAATGAGTTTGGAATAAATTCAGTTTCTGAATTTGGAATGTAGTTTAGCTCCAAAACTTAGCGGGATTTTGAAAAATACTAAAATGGCGACTTTTTTACAGAGTAGCCCACACGCAAGACAATTTTCGTTTACTGAAAGACCTCGCTACATGCATGAACGAACTAAAGAGGCTATGATATATGTAAGATATTTTGCACGTCCCGACTGGAACGACTTTTTTTTTTTCAGGATTGCAGTCACTTGCAATCCTAAATGGTCAGAAATCAAAATGTCTTGAGGCAAGGACAAAAATCATATGTTAGACAAGATGTCATTGCGAGGGTATTTCATTTGAAAGTTAACCATATGACGAATATTCTGACAAAAGGTTGCATCTTTGACAATACTAGGTGTAACATGTATACGGTGGAATGAATTTTATCCATATTATATATACATATATATATGGGGTGACTTTTTACTAATTTTTTTTATTTTTCTCATATATTAGAATGTCGAGGATAACCATTATTACAGACAATTATTGTCTTAAAATTTTAAATTTAGATTATCATTAACGTTTTAAAAATTGAAAATTTTCTTGATATCTCACGTATAGGTTCCAAAATATTATATTACCGTCTGTCCAGCGAAGCGGGCGGGTATCAGCTAGTATATATATAGACGCAATCATCCAACTGTAACACCAAATAATATTTTGATCTTTTTTTTTTTTTTTGTTTCTTATTTAAAAAAAAAAGATCCAAAATGTAACCTTGTAACTTGAAATTTCGTTTTTCGTGCAAACTGGTACAAGGTTTCCATCACTCAGGTTTGTCAGCGGTTTCGTTAAAATCAATGAATAATTGATTAACAGTGTTTCTTCTTATTATTTTCTAGTGGTGTTTGTGGGAAAAAGAATCACATTGTCTGAGTGAGAAAAATGTGTACACGCAACTAACCACCCGAAACACCAAATATGATCATGTTCTTATTTTTTTATTCTTGTAAAAAAGAGATCTAACACGCAACCTTGATTCTTGAAATTTATCTTTCAAATTAATACATATAAAATTTCATCTTACATATTTGTCAGCAGTTCGGTGAAAACCTTTCGATAGTTGATTGACAATTTTTTTTAAAAATATTCCGCTACTGTTTGCATAAAAAAAATCAAATTATTTGAGTGATGACACAGTATATATACGATTGTCCACCCGTAACGCCAAATATTATCATTTTTTTTTTTTATTTCTTATTTAAAAAACAAAACTGGTTCCACATGCAAACTTGTATCTGAGTTTTTGAAATAAAATAGCTAAAGGAATGACACAGCATCTCTATATTATATACAAATACTTATTTAATACGCCAACAGAATTTATAATGCTTTATATTCGCTGTTAAATTTTCAATAACTTTTTTTTTAATTTGACTGAGGTTATTTGAATCTGATGTACGAATTTTGATGATTACCGAAAAGTAGGGGCATAGCGAGAAGTTTTGCATGAGGGCGGGGAGATGGTTCCCCCTCTTCAACTCATACGTCAAAATTAATTTCAAATTTCATTGTTTACTTTTTAAGTAAAAAGAATATTTATGTGGAGAATGGGATTTCGAATACAAATTTTTCTGGCAAAAAAACCAGCTTAAAAAAAATTTCAGTTTTAAAATTCAGTTTTATAGTAATCCTTATGAGGGGTTAAGAAAGGTTATAGCCCGCATTGACCCACCCCGTCGCTACGCCAATACCTAAAAGCATGTGAAAATACTCAAAACTTTTAGACAATAAATTATCGACAGAAGATAAAATAAATTTCAAGATACAGATTTTCCTTTGAAAATTTTAGATATATATTTATTTCCGAACAATTCATAAGTATAATAAATAACGGAAACAAGAATAATTTCTTTATTCTTAACAACACTCAGATTGTCAGGTTTTGTAAATCGGTTTGGAACTTAACCTTTTTTTTTTTTTTTTTGAGTAATAGGAGTGTTAAATAAGGTATAAATAGACGTATTTTTCATAACTTTCCTCTATAAATTATAGCTTAAAATACATTTTATCGAGCTAAATAACTACGCAAGATGGATTGTGTAGTTAGTTCAATTACGTTCGCAGTTTATCAAAAGACATTACGCAAGAAGTTCTGTGTTAAACATTGCCAACGATGAAAATTTGCTCAAAATCAATTTTCGTCTGATTTTGAGTTAATTAATTATTTACTTCATGAATATCGACGTCTTTCCATAATCTCAATCCAAAACTTTTGGTAGAACAAAATGAAAATAAAAAAAAAAAAATTAATTCGAGTTGAATAATAAAGGCAAACAAATTAATGAAACATCTGAATTAACCGTGTAACAATAGAATCGATATTCTATGTGTGAAAATACATCCATTCTAAACCAATTCACCTACAAAATACCCAACGAAATCCCTATAATCACCTATGAACTCAACAAAGAAAATATTATATTAAAATCATGTTCTCCCTCAATGAATTAACAGGTACCAGTCTTTAAATCATAAAAAGAACGTATTTAATGAATATTTCCATCATGAAATTTATCTTCGCAAACGTTTTATAATACGAACATAATATTTCGAGAACGATTTTTATAAAAGCGTCTTAGTTCACGACTATTTTCCAGTTCATATATATATATATATATATATATATATATATATATATATAACATATACACACACTTATAAGCAGCTTTAATTTATTATTAAAGTATAAAACAAAATTGTATGTAACAATTTAAAATCAGTGGAAATTACATCAAAGGGAGAAAAAAAAAATTCTACTCAATCTACTCGATGATTCCATTTAAGAAAATGTATTTTCAATATATCTATGTTTTAAAAAGTTGCACATACTCCAAACAAATTACAATGTCCAGTTTCATAAATTTAATTTTAAGAACTCAGGAGACTTAAAATATATCTTCATGCGAGTTCATTCTAAAAACATAACCTTATTTATGTACTGGAAATAATACCTCTGTTTCAGAAGCCATATTTATTATGTAGCTTAAATTTTGTTAAATTCCGAAAGCTATATCTGTTTAGTTTTATAAATTTGATTATAGCATTAACCCTAAAAATAACGCTGTCTTAAATGATTTGTTTAAAATTACTGAAATAAAGTGACTATTTCTATGAATCTTGCTTTTTAATTCATTCCACCATCATCTTATAGTATCTCTAAAAGCATACGGGCTATTGCCATTCCAAAAATTCTTTAAAATTTGCATAAAACTAATTAGTAAGAAATATGCAATATTATTAAATGTATAGGAAATAAACATATTATAAAACCTTTTTGATCGCATTCAAAGTATTTATTTTTTAAAAAGAACAGAAATGCTTAATAAAAAGTATTACACAAATATTCATATAATAATTTTGTTGCGAATTTCAGAAAACACTTTATTTCCATCTATGTGACTTTATTAATTATGAAATAAAAGAAAAAAAAAGAAGAAGAAAGGGGGAGGAAGAAAAAAAGATGAAAATCTGAAATTGGCTTTGCTAATTTCATTTTAACATATGCCAACGGTATTTCCCCACCTCTTTTTCAGTAAGTTCTCGAAAAAGAAGAACTATTCAAAATGAATATTAATTAGGTAAAGTAAATGTACTTCCAAGTCCCAGGTTCTACAGAAGCAATGACTATCAAGAAAAGAAAATATTCCGTTCATATTCCGCATGCATTTTTATTTTAACAAGCAAAATATTTTGAAGTACAGAAACATTTCTAATTTTATCAACAAAAAGAATAAAAACAGGCGATTCAATCACAAAAATAAATTATTAAATTAAATATTAAAATAAGAACTACACAAGACAATAATATTATTTCTGGATATTAGAATAAAAGCAAATTAAATGTAATTATTACAATCCTAATGTACTATAATGTTGAGTCTAACACTACATATCCTTCATTTCACGCCTATGCATTTTTGTTGACTCCATTTTGTCAAAACAACAACGTGTTGTGATATGTTAATATATTTATGCAAGCGTGGAGCATTTATAAAAGTACGCCAAACAGATAATTATTTAGCGTGCTCAAAAAAAAAACAAGAAGAGGATGTAAAAGAAAAATTTATTTTTGACCAAAGATGGTGCTGTTATGGCGATAGTACTATTGTATGCTGCCATCTGTTAATCGGCACCAAAACAAATCCAACATTGATTCATTGGTTGATTTTGGAAACTGTAGTAACTGTTTTTTAATATTTGGATTACTGATGTGTCGTGAAGTTGTCGTTTTGTGTATGTGTGTGTATGTCTCGCGGTATCACCTTCGATGAGATTCTGGATTCATTATTATTTCACCGGAAACCAAGCAACAATCGGTTGCTACTGGTGAATCTTCTCCAAAGAAGGCGAAGGTGGTCTCATCGGCTGAAGAGGAAATATGGAAGAATTTTTGGGATGAGAAGGGCATCATACTCATGGACTTCTTCGGTAAAAAAAATATTAAAGAAAGCAATCAAATGAAAATACTACATTCAGTTGGTCCATTTCCTATTCCTAACACGAATACATTTTGAACTGTCCTCATCTACAGAGTGTTTCAAAATCCATGGGCAAAAATTTAAAGGTTGATAGAAGACATCTATCACCAACAAGAAATATTCACCATAACATGTGAGGCGGTGAGACAGTGGTGAACCTCTAGTCGCCGCTGTAATGGAAAACATAACGTGCGAGTTTTCCAACTCATCGTCATTTCTACCGAGGATTTCATGAGGCATGGCCCCATGCCTCCCACTTATGCTTTCCATTACAGTGCCATCTAGCGGTTCTCCGCTTGTTCTCCGCCTATGCATGTATGGGGGAAATTGCTTGTTTAGATGTTTTCTATCATCCCTTAAAATTTTCCCCATGAGTTTCGAACACTCTGTCTGTTCGAAATCACCCAAGTAACGCGATCTGTTTATTAAAAGATTATAATTTTTTGTTGTAAATAATGAGTAATTATGCTAATTACTGCATTTTCCTGAAATTCAATAGTGATTTGTAATATTTCACTCGAACGATATTTTTAATTCTCTTCCGCAACAACTTCATTAAAATTGAAAGTGATAGAGTATTGATACGGCCGTAGATATAATATCTTCGAAAGCAATCGACTCATAATGATCCTTTCGGAAATTGTTCAGATTGAGTTTCAATCTTCAGTTCGGGCCGCCATGCAAATGCGTACAACACTTCACTAAGCCCGAGTCTTAAAAGCGAAGTGTTGATTGATGATTTTGTTCGTCAGCTTATTCGATCATAATCAAATCGAATATAATGAAGTTTCAAATAGCAACCGAATAACATTAGAAATTTGATATGATGGTATTAGATTTTTGAGACTGCTTGAGAATCTCGTTTGTATTTGTATGTGTATCTGGATATTAGAATTTACATATTTGAATGAGGTTTGTTCCAAACTTAGATGACATAGAAAATTATTTTGTTAGTTCGAAGAAGATATAATTAGATTTTGTTATTGTATAGTATTCTCGTGGAATATTATTTGAAATTATTTGGAGAATAACAGTCTAATATCCCATTTGGAGATGTGCAAACCCAAATTTAATTGACATTCCCATGTTCTTCAAAGCTAACATGTGAAATGGAAATATTACATTTATTTAATAGTTAACTGATTCATGAATGGTATTTAACGGAAAATTAAGAGTTTTATTAGCCACCTAAGGAGCTATTGTTTTAGGAGGGGCATTCTGGCGTACCAGATCACTTTTCATTTTTTAATACTTAAATTATATTTTTTTATCGTTTGTTTTAATTTTAATTACATGTAGCTGATGTAATATTTAATTTAATAATTTTTCATTTCCTTTAATTTTAATACCGGAAAAGTTTTTCATTGCCCCTTTCTCGATATTTCATCTTTTACTTTAATTCCTGATTTTAATTAGTAATTTTAAAATAATTATAAATAAAGCGCACCTTAGGTGGCTAAATCTGTTCGTTACAAAACTTTGCATAGAATTTTAAAATTTATTTTATTTTCATTTACGCATTAGTTTTATTAAAAACAAATATTTTGATTAAATAATTTTTAGAAGAAAATTATTTTTATCATTATAGTATGAAAACATGTTTAGATACCCAAACATCTGTATTTTCTTTTAAAAATGCTTTCAACATAAAAATAAATTCAAATAATTTGTAAAAATCTAGGCAACACAAAAATACTTATATATCTCAACGAATGTTAAATTAAAAATAATTAAATTTAAAATGAATGTTAAATTAAATTAATTTTTACACTCTTTGCATTTTTGTCTTAACATACAAATATTGTTTCAAAACTGACAAAATTGGGACTTACAAGAAATGAAAATGAAAACAACAGAAATAAAATGTCCATATGTATTAATTGTACAATTCTTCATTCGAAATTTATGTTCATTCTAAATAAAAGTGACAACATTTTTGCAAAACAAGAAATCCATCAAAAGTGAATGTGTATTGACATTTTGTTTTTAATAATTCACAAAAATCATAAATAAAGCGATTTCGTAATACAACATTCTATCCACGGTTTCAAACACCTTAAATAGGTTATTCTTCGTTTATACGAGTACATTCTTTTTCCTGACAGATGTTGTTTATTACTTAGAATTTGATCACATAAATCTACTTCATTTGCATTCGTATAAATATAGCTTTTTTCCCCCCATTTGTACAATAAAGCATTGTGAAAACATATAAAAGAACAACATCACCTAATTTTAAATTATGTTTATCATATTTTAACACCCAGGAAATACATATTTACATACAAGGATTTTAAATGTTTATATTTTTCATGCCTCTGGGATGATTTCCCATACAAAGCAATTTTTATTCATTTTTGTTTAACTAGCTATATTCACATGAAAAAAAAAATGTCTTTCCAGTTCAAAATTTGTATTTGAGTTTTGCCTCACTTCCTACCATCCGATAGAGTTGAAATTTTGCATATATGAAACTCTTGTGATAATACTAAGCTATGGTACGCCCAAGCAGTAACGAACTTAGGTAATCCTGGAGACCCAGATCTTACACAGAACAATGTCCAATTGAGCAGAAATTTTGACCATAAGAAATAGCTCATGTAAATGCTTTTTTAATCTTAAATTTTCAAACTAAAAAAAAATTAAAATAAATATATGTAAAAAATATTTTTGAATCAAGTTCTTATTTATAAATGGGTTAAAAGATAGAAAATATTTTTAAATGTAACATAATATGTAATTTATAAGAGCATGAGGCGTTAATGTTTCTTTGATCTCACATATAAGTAAGAAGCTATTGTAATTTATCGGTAGTTACCTTAGCATCTTATTCTCAAGCTTTTATATAAATTATATATCATTTTATGTATACAAATTATTTTAATACCCTTTAGTTTTTAAATAAAAGCTTGATTTAAAAATGTTTATTTACTTATATACATGTACATACACACACACACATATATATACACACATATGTGTGTGTGTGTATAAATTCCTCCTTTCACACGGTTTAGCTTTTACACGGTGTTAGAATGAAAACGAAGAAATTTGGAGTGGCGGGGATTTTGATTGTTTTACATTATACCAGTTATAAATTAAATTAATATCATAATAATACAGGTGAAAAATCTGCTAAAAACGTAATTGTTAAAGGGTTTCGACAAGATAGATAACAGTAAGTTAATTTTTTGAGCAAAGATCTTTTGTTCAAAGAATAAAAGATCCTTTATTCGATGCTTTCTCATCGAAATCTCGATCGAAACTTCGAAGAACAATAAAAAATGTGCTTAGTCAATATGGAGGAATTTATATGAATATCTGCCAAAGTAAGCAAAAGTTGATCACTGATTCCATATCATCGAAAAGTAAATCAGTTATGGTTAATGAAGTTCAAAATATAGCCAACATCTCATTTAGTGATGCTGTATATGTGAGAAACGTTGCTAAATTTTGTGTTAGTGACTCAGATTGGTAAGTTACATGTGCACAGGCAAAAAGGAGAACTCTAGATTTTAAAGCTCTGAAGACAGAAGAGTAAAGAGGATGATAATATTATATTATAATTAAAATATTATGATTAAAAACGTAGAAAATACTATGATAAAAAAAGTGTCAGTTTACTGAAATACAATTTATACAGAATAATATTCATTAAAATATAAAAACCATTAATTTAAAAATACAGCTTTACAAAACTATACAAAAATATAGCAATCTTAAGAGAAAAGAAATAAAATAATAAAAAAACAAAAATAGAGTCAATGTAATATAAATGCTGTCTAATACTTTGGAATTGGAAATGCTTGTTCAAACCAGTTTTACGGATCCAACCATCACACTGCAGTAATTACATTATCCATTAAGGTATAAATCGAGAATAAACATAATTTCAGAAACGAACAGAAATTGAAATCAGAAAAAATACATTAAAACCAAAATAAATAGCTATAATCTTAAAAAATAATCTAAACCCAATAATACATATTTTAAAAAAATATTTAAAAATCTGAGTTATATTTCCTTAGATCTTAAAATTATTTTTTTATATCTTACAATATTGTTGTGTTCATCTCTAACCAATATGGCGCTAACAACAAATTTTAACAGCAATCTGATTGAATGTACAAAACCAAACGATTTACTAAAAAATACTTTTCAAATAATATATTTTCCATCTATTCATATATATATATATATAGTTTTGTACCACATGAAAATAACATCTTCACAATAGATGCCAACATAGATGATAACACAGAGTGACAAATCCCGCCATATACAAAGCGGTCTACTTGTGGCCTTATTTATTGCAACTACTTCATGCATGTTTACGTATCGTAAAGCATTTTTTAGCATCTGCGCCGTAGAGAGGTTTTTTGGAAAGTGCACTTTAAAATCACTACTGCTCTCTCTTTGCTCAACCCATCAGGAAAATCCATATTTTAAAAGGAAGCACTAAAACTGTAGAGCCATCGTAAAGATCCGAACATCTGGAGGGAAAATATGAGTTCGGACATATTAAACAAAGAGGTTGGTCAAGTGCACCGAAAGTGGTCAATTCGTGAATGCTTCAGAAACAAAATTATTTGTCGAAAAGTAAGAGTCCATGGGAAATACATTTTAAGTATGGAAGTTATTTTAGAGAATTTATATTGCGCTTAGAATGTTTAATGTTTTGAGAAAGTCTGAAACCAGCGCAGTGTTTACTGTGAACCAATAAATAGAATAAAAAATAGCTTGGAGAATATTCAAAATAACTAACGCTAGATATGATTTATTATGGTGTTATACAGATAGAACTTTTAATATATAATACGGTTGCTGTGTCTATACGGTTTGCAACTGACTAATAAGGAAGAAAATGTAATACAATGTCTGAGGTTTATTTTAATATCATGAATACATCGAAAACATTGGATTACAAGCATAAAATATTGAATAAAAAGAAATAGATCTAAACAGAAACAATCTCTGATGCATGACATAATAATGAGCTAGGAGTATAATAAATATGTTTTCCTCTTTTCTCTCTTTCTCTCACTCTTATCTTAATTTATTACATTTTATCTTAAAGTGAGGTTATGATATTTCTAGAGTTGCAAAACAAATAATTAACAATTTAAAGGTTAGCTTTGCTATTAAATCAAAACAAGGAAGTTTAGTTTTAATTATAAGTAAATTTTATTTATTCTTGAATTTTAAAGATAAATTATTATAATTAACGCTGTTCTAAACTTATGTAAGAGTTATTGACGAAATTTCCCGCAGTATTGAACCACTGTCAAGTGAAGAGAGAACGACATTAAAGTTGGTAACACGCTCTCCCTACTTCCTCTTATACGTTCTGGGGTCTCTTCCTCTCAGTCACTTAGAAACGTTAGGCTTTTCGCAAACCTTTCTTTAATTAACAATTGGGTTACTTTCCGATTTTATATTTAAAATTCCATCTCCTTTCGAATCAAATCAAACAACGTGTTCACGCAAATTAGATGAAGATAAGAAATATAATGAATTGAATTGAGGACGAAGATACATAAGCGAAATAGAATTGAAAGGAATATGGGATAGATGATAACGAGAAGCGAATGGATGTTTGTTGGTCAAAAATTGAATTGTTTTAGGAAATTGCTCGCAGTTAAAATTGGTTGGAAGTACTCCTGGTTAGAGTAAATGGTAATAGGAATCGAACCCGTTGCCTTCGAGAGATGCTTAACTCGAAGCGATTGAATTGGTCTGCTAGAGCTTTATTGCTCAATTCTAAGTTAGTATTTAGGAACGTTTAGAGTTATTTGAGGAAGAGCAAAATTTGTGAAGAAACCTAATAAACTGTATTTGTCCTTATCCTGACGTTTCTTCAATAGGAATTGAAATCTCAATGACTATTTAATCAAGCTTTTCAATGTCTATAGATTTAATTAATGATGGAGGAATGTTATAGCTTGGTCGAGTCTCAAAATCACGAGATACGTATAGCACTCGGGTTGTTTATAAATATGACGTTAAAAATAAACAATTAATACACTCAACGACATGGGAGGAGTTTGAAATCCAGCTCCATTATTCTGCGACGTGTCTTTAATGGAACCAAGATTCGATCCCCCGATTCGAACTGAATATATTCGAACACGAAACTTTTTTTGTGATTGTTTATTAACGTCGCAACACGAGGGTTATTGGGGATGAACTTCGTAAGTTTGAACTAGACGAGGAGGACACCTGAGCTTGCATCTCCTTCTCCAAATTTCAACACGATTTAACGGATGACGAGTCCTTACTAAGTTTACGGAGGAGTTTTCATTCATAGTCTTTTAAATTGTTTGGGAAATAGGAAAAATTGCACAAATAAATTTATAAATTTCACTGAATGGTTAGGAAAATTAGAAAATATACGCTTCTAAATAACTAAGGTCGGGGAAGCTTCCCACTACTAAGATTTAAATTGACCAAAGTATCTCTTCGGTAACGAAGACGACGGATTTCATAATTTCGAGTCTTGATCAGTTGATGAGGACGACACCTAATCTGGCACCTATCCTCTCCAAACTTTCACACCCCACCAACGGGAGGACTTGGGACCTCGACAGATTTAATGTGTCTCAGCCCCTCTACACGGTAGGTCTTTAATGAAATCAGGGCTCAAACCCACGACTCCTCGAAAACTGCCAGCCGCGAGTCCGCGACCATGATTACTAGGCTACTACAGCCACCACGATACTTAAACACAACAGCCACCACGAATAATTTCTGTAATGATAGATATATAAATATGTATTGACCGGGTATATATATATATATACACACACATCCAGTCAATTTTTAATTCTATTACATCTTGTCCTATTCCTATTTTGCAAATTTTATGTACTATGTGAAAGGTAGGTTTTTAATTAAATTATATCAACCTCTTGCATAGATCTAACACATGGATCAATAAGTCCCGAGACTGTGCGGTCGTGTGTGTTTTTTTTTGCGATTTCCTCCTTCAAACGCGCCAGCAAGTCAATATAATAATCACTGTTGATCGATTTACCTTTTTCGAGGTAGTCAATGAAAATCACGCCATGCGTATCCCAAAAAACTGACGCCAAGACTTTGCCAGCTGACTGCTGCGTTTTCGGACGGCTTTCGCCAGCTGTGCGCCACTGCCGCTTCGACTCTGGAGTGTAGTGATGTATCCATGTTTCGTCCATGGTCACGTAACGACGCAAGAAATCTTTTTTGTTGCGAGTAAATAGCGATAAACAGCTTTCTGAATCATCGACTCGTTGCTGTTTTTGTTCCATCGCGGCACCCACTTGGAAAAAACCTTTTTCATGCTCAATTTTTCATGAAGGATAGTAAATACACTTCCATATGATATCTGTGTCATCTAAGCAATCTCACGGAGCTTCACTTTACGATCTTTCATAATAATTTTTGTCACTTCACTCACATTTTCCGGTGTAACGGCTTCCACAGGTCTACCCGAGCGTTCCGCGTCATTTGTGTCGGTACGACCACGTTTAAACTCGGCAAACCACCGACAAATCGTTGCTTTTGATGGACAAGAGTCCGGGTAACATTTTTCAATCCATTGTTTCGCTTGCACGGTGTTTTTACCCATTAAAAAACAATGTTTTATCAGAACACGAAACTCGGTTTTTTCCATTTTTTAAACAAACTACAAAACGACTTTACTCCAACCTCGATAACTCAGCTGTTTCTGGTCCGATCGACTTCAGATTTTGACACGTTTCAAGCAAAGGTTCGTACTCTAGAAAGACCTGGTTACTGGTTTACTACGAGCGCCATCTCTGGGTTAGTCTCGGAACTTATTGATCCATGTGTTATACTTCCAATCAGTTAATAGCTGTATCGGTAGCAATGACTCGTTCTGTAACATGTGTTACTAATTCTGTCTGAAGGGGGGGGGAAACAGACGGATAATACAGTTCATTGTAAATTTTAATTGATATACACGTTTCCTTTTTTAGGCTCATATATGGAATAGTACCAAGAAGAAAAATTCAAACAAAGAGATGATAATTATAGTACATTGCAAAAATCATACAATTATGTGAACTGATTTATATGAGTCTTCTTTTTTTGTATTCCCCGTTAAGTCTAATTTTTCAACACGCAGTTTATTACAGAAGATAATGTGGGGTTTTCAATTGGTTGATTGATCTGAATTACTGTCACCATACCATGTAATTTTGAACCCTGATCAAGTGACGAAAAAGTCGCCTTCGAGTTTCCAGTCAGTCTTTAAGACAGACTCTTGAGGGTTTTTTTTTTATTATTATTATTATTATAAATTAATATCAGTTATTTCCACAGAATTTCAAAAAGAGATTCGATTTCTCTGAATGAGAATTATTCGGAAAGTACTCGTAAGTTCCGGAGGGTAATAATTCTCATACCCGACAGATGGCACAAATCTGTATAGGCGGCATCGCGTTATCAAACGTTAAAAATAATGTTTTGTAACAGAGAAGTTCGTTGGGTGAAAGGCCGACAAGAGCAAAACTTCCCCTTTAGATGTTTAAGACGACAGAAGCTTCCGCCGACTGTCGTTCTGTAATTTTCGAATGAAGGGAATATGTGACCATTCGAAATTCGAAGACAAATCAGTGAGCTGTAAGGCGATGCAGTTCTGAGTGAGGAAAGGACTAGAAGATAGGTTTGGACAGTTCAAATCAAGCAAATGGAAAGCATTCGATGAAACGATATATGATTTTGAATATTTATTAACGTTTCATTGCGAAGTTATACGAAGGCAATTGGAGACAGACTTCGTAATTTTGAGTCTCGGTCTTAGAAGTTTTGAAGATGGTATCTGAATTGGCACTTTCATCTCCAAACTTCTACACCATGCCAATGGGAAGGGTGTGGAAGTTCGGAGACTTCAGGTCGAAGGCTTAGAACCTCAATCAGAATAACCATGACCTCTAGGCTACCGTAGCCATACGATGAAACGATAAGTTCTTCGGTTAAGAACAAATGAATCTTGCTCCACATAGCCCTGAAATTAGACCAAATGACTTTTGCCTATTCTTACACTTGAAGCATTTTTTTTTTGAGTGGCCACCATTTTGATGACGATACAGACGAGAAATATGCCACTAAATCCTAGCTAATCTCACAGGCAGCCAACTTGTATGATGCTGATATTCAAAACTTTGCATTTCGGTTCGTTAAATCCTTAATATGCTCGGTGACTATGTCGAAAAGTAGTGAGAAGTTAGCAAATTGTTATTAAATATGTATGTTTGTCCACATCTGTCCCCTTTTTCGCACAGAAACGTGACTTACTTTCCGAATAGCCCTAGTATATTGACATTTCGATCAATTTAATTCCCTCCGAGAAAATGGTTGCCATAACGACATTTTACGACAAATCTTATTAAATTAATCCAGTATAACTAACAGAATATTAATTTTACATTTCACAGTGCAATTTCAGTATTATCAATACAACAAATGATTTTTATTTTTTCGAGAAAATACTCGGGGAAAAAAGTTGGAGAAATATATGCTTTGCGTTTCTTGCCCTCATAAAATTTGTGTGATCACTAAGTTGGAATGAATCCAAATTTTACAATGAGAATGAAGTTTCTTTTCAAACCATTGATTGCCTATGCCCGATAACTCCAAAAATCAGGACATTACATTGCTCTTTTGCCATAGGTAGATATGAAAAAAATATCTGAAAGTTAAAATGTTATTTAAATGTTTAAGAAATAAAATAGAATATTTTATCAATATTGTGTATGGTAAGGAAGAGATGAAAATAAATCTTGCTAAACAGCAAGTAAGGGTATATAAATAGCTGGAGGAAAAAAACATTAACAAACATGTTCACTTGAAAACAATCTTTAATATGACTAATTTTTTAAAATTATGCACCTTGATATCTAAGTTTCAGCAAGTAATATAAATGTATAAATAAAATCATGAATTCTTCCGCTAAACGTTGCCTATGTCTAATATACAAATGAAAATCAATTTTTAATAACATCTAATTAACCCGTCTCCCTCTATCAAAAAATTAAATGCAAAATAATTTTCTAAATCATATTTACTTTTTCTTACATAAGAGTAAAATTTATCGAAGAAAAGAGTTTTCAATACCTTTGAAATTTACAGCAATAATGGATGAAAATTGAGTTAAAGATACATGTTCGTCTAGAAAATACTCTTAGTATTTTTATATATCATACAGTTGCGAATGTCCATATTAATTAATGATATTAAGAATGACAACTATGTAAATATTGTTTAATATAGTCCTTATTATACAAAAATTAATTAACAGTTTAAATACAGTAAAATATCCGGTCTTAGTTACAGACATTTTTCAAAAAAACTGAAGCAGATGTAAACTCTAAAACAACGGATACTAAAAACGGTCTGAAACAACGATAAGAATATGAAAAGTGATTTTACATCTAATCAGTGTCTAATAGAGAAAAAAATCGACAGAGGGAAGGTACAAGTATTTTTTATTCCCTTTCGAAAATTCATAAAATTTAAATGTTTTGTTTATTTCGCTTATTATATCCTTAATCTGAAAATAAACTAAATGGGATTCAAATGCAGACTGAGAAATAAAAATTTACAGGACAATACATAACTCGGTCCTGTACTTGGACACAACTTTGAAGTAGTACAACAGAATAAATACTTTTAAATGTCGTTCGGATTTACTGATCAGGTATATTATTTTGTCTGTGCATAAAATTATGACAAGGGAGAGGTACAAGTGGCCCTGTGTTCTCTCCCTGGATTTGAAATGCATGTAATTCGAATTAATATAAGTTTTGCAGAAGGATAAATTTAAATCTTTATGCTAATAATTTTAATTACTTTGTTAATTTAATTTCACTACTTTTCATTTAATTACTTTTGACAAAGTTTAATTTGCAGCACTTCATTTCACTTTAAAAAATATTGGGAAAAAAAATCATGTATTGTATGCATTCTATATCAGTTATATTCCATATAAGATTTTCTCCAATAGAGTTAATTTGCAACATTTCCCATTTTTTTTTAAAAATGTCATCCATTTAATTAATATTTCAACATCGCACACACAAAGGAAAAACCTTCTGATTTGAGATTTGGTTCTGTAATATATTTAGTATGCTTATGCTTAGTAATATACATTTCAAAAACTAATTTTTTTTTTTGTTAACTTTTTTTAAAAATAATTTTTAAAAAAAAAAAAAAAAGCAGAAAAAAAATTACTGAAGAATAAGTATCAAGCAAATAATAATTACCTTCAACTTTCTGCAGATAACGTTGCATTACATCTTGTACTAATAAGATAAATTTTTAAATATATATATATATATATATATATATATATATGTGTGTGTGTGTGTGTGTGTAAATATTTACACATATAACATATATATAAGAAAATGCATTTATTTTTGTGAAGCAGGCAAATTGATAAAATATTTTGATAAAGTTAGAAATTTACATTTAGGCAAATTGATAAAGTTACAATTTCAAGGCACATAATGTACATAATTTTAAAAATTTTGATTTAAATTTTAAGAAAATTTTGATCACAGCTGAAATTCGGGAACTGGTAGGTGACTTTACCTCCTAATAAAAAGAATTCTCTAATGTAATGGTTCTAACTTATATAAAGTAACAGATAAAATATTTTGCAAAAGACAATAACACCTTCGCAATTAATTTCTTAGCAAATTTTCTTTCAAGATGCTATAAAACTAATAGAAAGCATGGTGGTTCTTAATAACTGCACAAAAGACCAAGACAGCTCTCTTCAACAATGACGGCACAAACTAAATCCCCTTAGTAATTGATCTGATGGAAAATTCCTTTCTGGTTTGGTTGTCTAAGGCGTCAGCTAAAACCCACAGGACAAGTTTTTTCCGGGCCAACAGGTCGAGAGTTCGAACAGCCCTTGTCACAAAGGTCAATCGACTTTCTTCCCCACAGGGTGAGAAAAAAAACAATTCTTCAAAATGGCGAATTCCATCTCCACCCAAATAGTGACCCAAGACTTCAACACTAGATGGCGGCACAGACTAGAATTACCAGCTGCGAATACCTCCGACGTAAACTTGCTTCTGTGCCTCTATCTAAGGCACACATTCAAAAAAAAAAAAAAAAAATCACGGCTCGTGATTTAACAGCAGAGGAGCAGGAGTGGAATAGATCAGCTATCTCAAATAGATACAGCCGATGACGTCAATGGAAGTTATCCTAATGCCACAAGAAAAGGATGCATATGTATTGCAGCAATGGCTGAAATAAACAACTTTCCACAAATATTATTCAGAAAGTTCCTCAACGTGTCATCACAATAATACTAGAGAGTTAGCAAGGAAAAAAATAAAGGTTATCTGCAACAGCGATGATATACGTTAAAACCATTAATAATTTAATCCCACGGAGGATGTCCTAGTGGTTTGGTGGTTCGTTATCTAAGGTGTCGTAAGAAACATCCCACAGAAGAGCGAACCGAAAGATTAGCTTCGTACTGGCAACTTTAAAAAAATCAGTGTTCATATACACAAAATTAAAGCAAACGATAAAATATAAGAGAATACATCATAAATTTCTAAAAATAACAATAATGTTCTCTTCAGATATTAAAATAAATCTTTACATATTAATCTATTCTCAATATAAGGTTTATTAAGAGGAGTTACTTCTAAGCGAAATAGAAGTTTCATAATTTATTTATAGTTTTCGTAAATTACTCTTCTGCTGAAATGTTCCATAAATACAAACAAAATCTGCAAGCAATGCGCAGATAACAGATCTGAGAATTCAATTAAAAATTTGTAACACTTTTTAGAATCATTATTTACACATATAATTCAAAAATTTGAAAATATTGTCCATTGCTGTAATTCATACACCCAACAGCAGGTTACTTTTTTCTTCACAGACTTTTCAGCAAAGGCTAATTTAAAACCGATAAATAAATCAATACTTGCTAATTTTCGATAAGACTTTTTGTAATCGTTCGCATTCGATGTTAAAAAAGTCGATAACAAATTGAGCAAAGTCCAGACCAAAGGAAATACTTGTTGCAACATCATATTCCTCTGAGAAAATGCTTTAATCAATAATTAGATTATTTGAAGACACACTCTTCCATTTTGCATACCTAAAGTGTTGAAGAGAGAGAAAAAAATATAAGAAACTTAAGTGTTTTTTTTAACCATTCTATTCGATAATGATTTTGGTAAGAAAAAATCGAAATCTAAAGAGCTTTTGTAAGACCGAATATTAGACAAAATCGCTAAAGCATGACTCAAATTAAAAGATATATGCATTCAAGTATGAATCAAAATCCCTCATCATCTACACCCTTCCATATTTTTAGAAAAATATTTAAAAAATATATTATGAATTTAAGGCATCGTTATTGAAGATTTTTCTGACAGAAAAAGTCACAGAAAAAAGCATTTGTTGAGGAACATTTAGAGGTATTATAAAAAATGTTGAGCTCTTGCAGGAGGATTTAAAAAAAAAAAAAAAAAAAAAGAAATCTCTCCGCGGAAGCTTAAGCCTACATGTTAAAGTTAAAATTAGTGAAAATTATACGAATTATGTAAATAATTGATTTTATCTTTCTATTGTGGGAGGAGAAGGATCGTCTGTTCTCTCGCCTCCCGAATTTCGCTCATGTCTAGTGCTATAATGATGTTGAAGCTTTAAAAACTTTGGTTCACTGCTTTTGAAATTGTGTTAAATCTTTCCATGCAATCATTTGCCTCAGTGTTCCTCGATCTTAATGATTTTAAAGCGTTAAAAACTTCGCATATCTTCATAATCAAGTTGAATAACACAATAAACTACATGAGTAGTAAAATGCAATCTAGTTAATTGAGCTGAAGACTCATACTTATAATTTCCAACTTCTATATACACGATATTGACACATTTTCAATACTTACTGCATTTAATTTTGCAGTGCAGAACAGATATTAAGAAACTAAACTGTGTTTCAGATTCCATTGTAATCTAAAGAGAAATTATTCTTAATATTTCAATTACAGTTTGCTCTCGTGTAACAGTTTCAATGCACAGATGGGAAAATTTTCAACGTTAAGATCTTAATCATAATGGAGTGAAATAAGAAATTATGGTGATAGCCCTTTTTAAGATTTATTATAATTGAAAAACTAACCCTCTATGATTTTCACACTTTTGAATTTATATTTTAAACTTAAAATGATCAAGCATCGAAATATCGAAAAATAAAAGATTTAACAAGATAGCAGTTCGAAAAACCAAAATAATTTGACAAATGTTATATTTGTGACTGCGTTTAAATTATACCAGAATCCTGTTGAGTTATACCCGGAAATTCATACAAGGTTACAAAGAAGATGGTGTCTTTAGTTTCTTAAAATAAATAAGTTTTCATAAACTTATATGCTATATGACATTTATGAAGTGTGTTAAAACATATACTACCATAATTTTTCGTACGTAAACAAATGAAGCTAGGGAAATGTGGTTTGATGTATGTAGGCGATCCTATTGCGCATGCGAGAATTTTTCTTGTCTGCTGAAGCTATCAATGAACAGCTGACAACGACATCTACTGAAGTGAATTTTGATTGGTTAATTATTTACTAACGCCCCATTTAAAAGCAACACGAAAGCTATTGGCGACAGACCTTGTAATTTCTAATCTCGGTTCGGCGACAAGGATGATACCTGGTACTCCCGTCTCCGAAATTCTGTGCTATGCCATTGGAGCCTCGACAAACAAGGTGTATCAGCAACAGGTCTTTAGTGGCATCAGGATTCGAATCCTCAACTTGATGGAAACAGCTGTGAAATCACGCGGTTATCGCGACCACTTGATGCAGTGTAAAAGGCAAATTTTTGTTACTGACAAAATGACAGAAAAATTTGAACAACGCTACTGCGATTCGCAAGATGCATTAAGCCTTCGTGAATGAAGCAATGGGCTCACACAGATAAAGGAGTGGTACAACCTCTTCAAAGACGGGTGCATATCATTGGGTTTAAGAATGTTTTAATGACACCCTAAGAAACAACGCGAACGCTATTGGTGACGTACCTCGTAATTCTGAGCATCAGTAAAGTGATGAGGACACTTACTTGCACCTCCCTCTCCAAACTTCTACATCAAACGAATGTTGGGACCCCGACCAGACTTACATCAGTCTCGAGTTACATCAGTCCAGAAACGTACATCAGCTCCGCTACGCAGGGCTCGAGCCCGTGACTCGACGAAAACAAAGCAGGCCGTGAGTCCGCGACCATGACCACTAGGCTATTGCAGTCACCGCATATCATTGGAAGAGAAGTACATTCAGATAGGTCCTTAACATCCAAAAATGAGATCGTCATTGACCAAATGAGAACTCTGTTAGAATCGTGGAGCCAATGAGGACCGTGAATTCACAATTAGCGAACTTGGAGACGATGCGAGCATCTGTATTGGGATTTGGGTTTCAGGAAAATATCAGAAGATCTATTTTTCATACTTGATGGAACTTCCTGACCAAACACAACATACTTCTGTGTTTTCAACCCCCATACTTTATCGACATAGCTCCGAACTGACTTCCCTCAAGCTGAAAATTCCTCTCAGAGTTAGAAAAGCTACGGTTTTCGTATCTGACGGCCGTAATATTAAGGCAGATGACGTACTAATTCGATGCAATATTGCGACCGTCAGATAACGGCTCTGCTTTTGTAGGAAATCATAGCTTAGCTTAGTCCGAAAAGATATCATGCAGAACGCGACGGTCCAGTTGCACGCCATCTCAAAACAGGTGTTCCAGAGTTGCTTCCGATATTGGCAGAATTGTTGGGAAAAGAATGTGGTAACCCATGGAGACTACTTATGCAGAGATTCATGTAAGACTGTTGTATCTGACCATGAATATTTTTTTTACGAACAAAGATCGATTGTTTTAAACTCACCTCATATTAAATTTTCAATTTTTATATTCGAGTTTAATTAATAGATAGAATAACTTAAGAACTTAACACTTATCTTAGTGAGTTATTCATAACTTTTACACTGTTTCTGTTATTTGAGTTGAGTTAATTAAAATGTTTTCGACAAACTTTATTTTCAAAAATCATAAGCTATCATAGATTCAAAAAAAAAAAAAAATTTTTTTTTTTCGTGGGAGGCGAAAAAACGTGAATCTAAGATTATTAAAAAACACATGTATTGATGATTTGCTGAAAAATACATGTTTTACTTTGGAAAGAAAACTCCTTCTGATACCAAGTCCACCATTCCGATGAAATAATGTATACTTTTCATACAAGGAATCAAAATGTGGGAAGCACAAAATAATA
Organism: Nephila pilipes; assembly: GCA_019974015.1. Lineage (NCBI taxonomy): Eukaryota > Metazoa > Arthropoda > Arachnida > Araneae > Nephilidae > Nephila > Nephila pilipes. The sequence goes on along the minus strand of BMAW01058750.1, from coordinate 100,059 downwards.
AATGCTATTTAATAATAATATTTTGAAAAAGTTCTCGAAAACTTTAAAAAAAAATGCTTATTTAGGAGAGAGAGAGAGAGAGAGAGAGAGAGAAAGGGACATAATAATAATATTTCTTTTGAATTGTTAGTTATTTCAATAAAATACGAGGAAGCAACTTTTCTTATAGTTTCCACACAACTATATTATTTTTTTCGATGAAATCTAAGCTTCAGATAGAATATATACCAAAAACAGTTTTCTGATTTTGATGAACTCAAAACTAGCCATCTGAAAATTAAAGAAAATTGCTTATCAGTTACGAAAAAATAACGATAAATTAGTTTCATTTTCTTATCGCCAAATTCCAGAAACTGACAGAAATATGTGCAAAACACTTATCTCCTAGATATCTCAATACCATTTTAAGCATTAACACAGTGATTAATAACTTTATGCCAAAAACTACTGAAACAACAAATACTACTGTGTTAAGATATGATAAGAAAAATTCCACTTGTCAAGGAATACTTCTACTGTATCTAGTAGTTCTAGTGATGTTACAAGCTCACTAACATAAGTTTCCTGTTTATTTTTAGAAAACTGATAACATACATGATTTTTTACAGAATTCTTAGTAAATAATTTAAATAATTATTTTTATTATTTAAGGTTCGTTCTTCTTCATTATTTTGCACACATTTCAAATATAGAATCTATTTTCATTTTTTTTACAGAATGAATAGTTCTTCCGACGTGAATGTTATTTATGTGTAAAATTCTTCCGGAATATATCAATCTTGTAATAAAAGGATATTGAATGTTTTTCCGTCAAATACCCATTGATTTTCATTTAGAAAATGTCATTTTTTAATTTGTTTCCTAATTATATAATTATATATTCAAGGATGAATTAGCTTTCAAGTCTCTCGATCTGTGTTGGAGATAACAGGAATTTTATCTTGAACTTCAAGACATGCAGGCTTTTATAATTGTGAATAACATTTCCAAAAAGTCAATTCTAAAAGTTGTACCAGATCATACGCTAAAAATATACTAAAATTTTGATGCTGAAAAAGAAAATTGGGTCTATAAGCCATTCTCAATTTAAATTATAAAGACGAGTTATTTATCATTGAACACTCGAAAAGAATTGTCGAATTATCGTTCGGCGTATCTTAAAAACTTTTTTCGAATTATCTTGGAATGAATTGGAGTTTGAAACTAAGATAGGTTTTTTAACATTTTCTGAAACAACTTTAAATGTACTTCAACTTTTTTTTTTATTATGTATTTATGCGAAGAGGTATTTTCACAGAGACGTGACGTTTATAAGATCAAAAAATGGCTGCATTCCACAAAATGTTGAGAAATTCTATCTTCTGCAGTTTAAAAAATTCGACTAAGGTTTAATTGATTGCATAACAAATCTATAACAAATATTTTAATTTGCATTCCTATATAATTTACACGCTCATATATGCCCAAGACTTATTTTTTTATCCACCGCCATGCAATTTTGCGATATCTATGCATATTATGGCACTGTATGAGCCATTTTGCAATAGACATACAGTTTTGCATAACAGTTTCTCTTGGGCAATCATGAAATTCGAACCATTTAGGTGGTACGATCTTTTCTCGTCATAGAGAGGCGATTGAGAAAAAAAAGCACGTAATTTTACTACTACAATAGACGAAGGAATGTTGAAGAGGCGAAGGAAGAAAAAGAAAGAAAGCGAAGAAAAAAGAAAGGAAAATGATTCAGCGCAGGCTCACAAATCCATAAATCACAATTTTATCGTCGCAAAAAATAAAGAAAGAAAAGGCGGGAAGAGAAAGGGGAAAAGAAAAAAAAAAGAAAAAAATGCTCTTCAAACGTGGTCCCAGACGCAGTCATTAGAGACGGTGACCTTGAAACATTTTAACAAGCTTACTGACTCAACAAACGAAATACAAAGCAACGGTTGTTCGCCATTTTTTCCCGCTGTTCACATTAAACTGAAAAGAGCACTCAGTCCACTTTAAAATCAAATCTGTATTATTTATTTATTCAAGAGTATATAGTAAGCATTCGTAATTGATTCTTTAAATATTCTAAGGTAAATAAATAAAAAAATGTAGCGATTTATTGTACAATAAATTAAATGAAAGTCTACTTAAATTAACATTCTCACATCCGTTTGTTCTTCTGAAAGCGGTAATTAAATTTTTACAAGCTAGTGGATATCGTTTGCAGGATTATTTTTTTATTCAAACCGTAATTATTTCTTATATCTAGAACAATGCCAGAAGATATCACTAATTAAAGAATTATATTTTTTGCAGTAAAATAATTTTATCTAGGTTCATTTAATTTTTTTTTCTACAGTAAAAATTAGGCTTATAGAAATTTAAAAGGAAAGCATAATTGCAATCATTTTCTCCGTTTTAATAATAATTGAATATAATAATCTTCAACATGACGTAATAATGAACGAATGGTCTCAATCTGTAGTTAACTTGATCGCTGACACACTTATTATAATTTTAAGATCATTGATCGTTATTATTTAAGCCATATTCAATATTTGCAACATTCAAGTTGAAAAATAACAAGAAACTATTTTTCTGAAGAACAATTGTAATATAAATCAGATTGATCAAAAACGCAAAATTTTAAAGCTTAAAACCGATATAAACTCATTAGCAAACACCAGATTTTTGTAAATTGAATAAATTAATTTTTTTTATTTGTACATAAATCGAAAATGTGTGAGCACACCTTTTACTCCCTTGGAAAAATATCTAAATAAGAAAATTAGAAATGCCAGCAATAATATTTCAAAAATTTTACATGTGTGTGAAGACGAATGTTAAGATGAATGATATGAAATACAAATCAACGTGAGAGAAAATATGATTATTTCAAATTAAAATTATTTGATATTAGTATTTATATATATCAAAGCTAGTTCCCAAAATTCAGAAACATCAAAAATAATTTTTGTTCCTTAAAAAAAAAACATTTTGGTTTATTTTTATATTATATGAAGTACTGCGAAAATGTATTTGGAAGTAATTTTTTTTTAAAAAAACTATGTTACAATTAAAACAAGTCTAAATTCTTATAAAGAAATAATACAAACATTTATTTGGGTACTTTCGTCTACTTTTAATAAATTGTTCAGATAAATATAATGAAGTTTAATCTTACAGATACGATTTAAAAATTCTATCCATTAGTAAGGTATTAAATACAATTTGAAAACTACAAAAATACTGTTTATACTGAAGGTAAAATTTAAAGGAAGGAAATTAAAAAAAAAAAAAAAAAAAAAAAAAATTACCGACGAAATACAAAAGCGGAAACGACAATATAATTAAACGATGATGAAAGAACATGGGAAAACAAAGAATTACGAGCAATTTAATGCATCTCGAAGAAGGCATTGATACAAAGTAAATTATTTTCTGTTCACATAGGATCTACTCTTACGTTAAAAAATAAAGGTAGTATAAGTTAGATTAATTTAAGAATAAAAAAAATAAAGAGAGAAGAGCAATGTAATTGAATAAAGTTAATCCAACATTAAGTTAATTACCTGTGTTTAGGTGATTCGAACAAGTTTTAAATTTTTCAATAACTTTTGTTACATTTAAACATTTTTCGTTCTAAAAACCTATTCTTTTTCAAGTTGAATTTGTAATGAGTTCTCAGGCATTTTTCGCTTCAAATAACCCTTAGGGAACTTTAATATCATGTTATTTGATTTGAGAATCTCTTCCAATAAGTGAACCGCGACTTTTGTAAATTAATATAAAAACATTGACATGAACTGAATACAATTGATGAGATAGCATTTATAAACTGCAGAGATAGTAATTCGGAAGGTTTTTTTAACGCCTTTGCGAGCAGGATTTCTAACCCTGAATGTCGGCGGTATTTCGGAATTACGATATGGGGGTTGTACCCCTTACCCCACATAAGGATTGTTGTAGTCTGAAATTTTAAAACTGAATTTTTTTAAAAAAAAATTTCCAGAAAAACAAATATTTTAAATCTCGTACTCTGCGTAAACATTCTTTTCATCTTAAAAGCAAAATATGAAATTTGACATTTATTCTGATACATGATTTGAAATGAGAGATCCCCATCCCATGAAAACTTTCTCGCAACGCCCCTGATCAACATTAACTACGTTGAAAGTTCCTTAAAATTTTTTTATTATTATTTATTAATATGTCAAACCCTTCGATAATGAATTAAATTTTTATTCTATTATAATTTGATAAGCACGTGTGTTATTAATTAGTACTTATGAGCGCTTACATTTTTTTTAAGAAAATAAAACAAAAAGACCATAAAATATTTCTTATCATTACCACATCAAATCGTAAACATTCTCTAACTTCCATTTATGGAACTTCTTAAAATATATGCATTAAATTAAACTAAAAACTTTTTCATATAATAATATTAATATGGCTTCGCTTTGAAGTTCTTTTTGAGTTTTAAAACAATTATAAAACAACCAAAAAAACTTTATGAAAATTATATTTAGCAGAAGTTAATTAAACGCAGAATTCCAAACTAAATTAGGTAATTTAAACAAACCACGAAGCATAATAACAACAATATCACTAATATTAAAATTGGACTCAGCTAATATAAACAGGTTCAGGTTTAAGTAATAAAAGAATAAGATACTAAATATGTACTTTTCTTTAAAAACCCTAAAATATCAAAATTAAATTATTACTGTTCCGTTTGAATGATGTACCTATTTCCACCAAACATGGCACGCTTTTGTTAACAACTATATTATGATTGTATTCGCGTCAGTTCATTAAAACATATGTTTTATGGTTTCCGTCTTTCACTGAGGTAATGAAACCTTTCGATTCTCAAACGTTATTACCCGTTGCGGAGATGGATACGTTTTAAATGAAAACAGATTTATTGTCCATCGGTATGTTAGTAATTTTGAATTGATTTATTCCAGAGCCTTTCTGATCGTAAATCATTTTCTGATCAAGGTTATTACCTCCGTTTCTCCGTGTTCTTTGTTTTGGACGAATGGTGTCTTTCTTAAAGACAGTTGAGAAAATGAGTTTATTATTTTCTTGAGGCAGATGGATATAGTTAAATTGGATCGTGTGGGATTTCAATTGACGAATCAGGAGCGAAAGTTGCATTAATTAAAATCTGCACTTAGAGTGCTCCGAATAAATTAATATTATTCTCACTGAAGAATTTAACGGTATTTTAAAAGAGTACAGTTTTGTTAAGAGTATGCAGATTTTTACGAAATTACAGAAATGAAAAGTTCTAAACGTATGTGATGGGCAAGAGGGCGAATGAGAGGTATATCAAATGTTTACAAGAGCCGAAAAGATTTATACAAAAATACAAAACGTTCAACAACCATAAATTCTTTTGCATTCTATAGAAACTCAAGTGGTTACTTGAGACTGCAATTTTCTTAGCAACCTTTCATTATGAATATATAGATTGGACTTTGGAAAACCGCTAAAGTGGAGTTGCAGTAAATTAACTCATTATTTCAAGAAGAAAATCAAATTTTATATAGAAAAAACACTCAAAAAAAAGTTAAAGCAGCTAATGGACAAAGCCTCAAGTTACACCTCGAAATCAACTGTCGCATAAATAACAATGACGAAAGAACAATAAATCGGAATAAAATGTATATCATTTTCAGAAATATCTGTTATAACTTCAAATGTTTTCCCGATGGATATTTGTATATTCGAATTTTTCAAACGTGCTTCAAGAAATTAGAGACCACGTTCATCAGAGAGGTTTTGGAAAGCCTCTGTAGAGGAATGGCATAAATGAACCCATTATTTCAAGATGGAATTTGAGTTTTATGAGGAAAAGTCACTCAAAGAAAGTAAAGCAGCTTAAGAGTACGCCTCAAAATGAACTATCACAAATATAACAATGAAAGAATCAGCAACCGGTATGAAATGCGATAAATTTGTAATACTTGGTTAAATCTCCTAATGAATTTCCAATGAATTTTTTTTTTGTAACCTTGGTTAATAAAAACGTGGTGCAGAAAATCGAGGTCGACATATACTGGAGGGACTAAGGAAAGCTGTTGAAGATGAATGACACACAATTAACTTAACCACTTTGAGAAAATGTCTGCTTTCCCAGAAAATTCAAACCAGAGCTGTAGTAAAGAACCAATACCATGCAAGGTCGTTTGTATTTTGTTTCCATAAAGTACAAAAGACCTTCTGTAGCCCAAAAATTCTAGGTTGGAAATAGAAAGCCTACTAGTATAGCGATAGTTTCGATTACACAAAAATTTATTATACTAATCAAACATATTCCACTCTCTATTTTCTGAAATCGTTATATCGCGAATTATGTAAAACTCTTTTATACTTATGACCACTAGAAAAGCTATTTTAAGTATTTGGTTTTCAAGAAAATTTGAATGCCTGTTAATATAATATCAAACGACAGGATTCAATTAATTCAATAGCTACGTCATTGTGACAAACTTTCTAACTCGGAAATCAGCTGCAAAAACACTCACTTTTCGATAAGGTAACTTTAAAGTAAATGAATTATTTTTTTGAAAAGAATAAACATTTCTAATTAAAAGTAATATCGTTCCCTCAAATAAATATATTTATGTCGGTAATAGTTTGGTAAGAAACACACAGTGATGAGAAAACATAATACACCAGAGACTCACTAACACAAATATATATGTTTAGTAAAAAACACTCAGTGAATGAGGAAACATAATACACCAGAGACTCACTAAAATATAAATATCGTACTGTATACATTTATACAGAATATGCATCTCCTGTAATTACCACATTTTTTGACATACCTTGCGAAGTTGGGTTATTCGCGATTTTCTCTTCGCTGATCTCAGGGACGTTTTTGTAATATGCATACAATTACAACTCCTTGCCAATCAAACGAATCGTAATTAGGTAAATTAGAAGAAGATAATAAGTAGATAATAAGTGTAATTACAATTGAATTAAGTATATTGATATATATAAGCAAAATAGAATTGAAAAAAAAAAGGAAAAGGAGATAGGAAAAACGACAAGGTGAAAGATGTTGTATATTGGAGTGAATCATCGTAATTAATCGTTCATATTGAAAGTCGTTGGACAGGAGTCGAATCTTCTATAATCGAAAAGTACTTGAATAAGAATGAGTGATTTGGTAAGCTAAAACTGTATGATTTGAACGTAAACTAGGATTAATGAGTTAAGAGGGATTCGAGAGAGAACAATTTTGCATATTCCTTGATAGATTATAAATTGTGTTGTCCTTCTCCTACGTATCTTAAATTGGAGAGTTGAACTTACTACCTATTTAATTAGACTTTAAGATGGCTGTAGAGATGAATAATTTCAAGGACGTCCCAACCAGATATGCAATCATCCTCAAATTTAATTTATACTTTTATTGTGAATATCAAACGACATCATGAGGTAAGCGGCAAATGGTATCAAATGAACTTTGCAAAAGAGAAAAAAAAATGATATAATTCACAGAATTTCTGAAAGTTATGTTTGATTCTTTGTTTTTGACAATATTCATATACAAACATTTTTAATAAAATAGGATATTTATATAGTAGAGCTAACATAAAACCAATCGTATATTTAAGAAACATCGAAGGATAAAAAGAAATATAAACAGCGTCCTACAATAACAAGACGGAAAACATTAAATAACATAAAACACCCCACGTGAAGTCGCTTAATTAGATGAAAGCATTAGATTAATTATTTGTCATTAAGCGACAAAAGTGTAAATTAAAAGCATTATTAAATATGCCTTATGTGACTCTTCCTCTGGAGGCAGAATTAATTTTTGCAAATTACATTAAGTTCATATTTCACAGATGTTTAGATTCTTCGCAAAACGGACATAGTTAAGCGATAATTCTTTAATAAAGGTAAAGGTCTTATGCAACTTAATGATATACTCAGTATATTAACATAACATATTAATTTAGTAAACCAAAAACAAAAAATACGTGGTTCTATAATAAACAATACTTTTATCTAAATGTAAAATTACCAGAAATAATCTGATTAACTGGAGAGAGAAAATATATACTCAACGTTCATTGAAGTTAGAAAGATAAAGCATAATTTATATTACCAGTCTACTGAGAAAAGAACATATTTTCAGAAAATGTTCCTTTAAACTTCTATATATTTGATTAAATTGTGAAAAGAATATTGGCTGGAGAGCTTCATGTCGTAAAATATGTTATGAGAGCGAAATACGCTTCCGAGTCCAAATGACTCCCAGGAGGGACATTTGTCATATTTTCTTAAAGAAAATATTTTACGTTTTACTGCGATATGTTGGATTCAACATTATTAAACATTGTAACAAAATTATACCATCTTATATTTGTACTGGGAAAGAGTATTCCTGTATATGTGAAATATTTATGAAGAAAATTGGAATTTTAATTAATCGCACGAGTGTAAATTCGCTATGTAGAATGTTCACTAAAAATTTAAGAATAATAATTGAATAATTAATATGGTGTTATTATTATAGTTTTATTTCATAAAAGCTAGAAAATTTCGATGAATAAATTTATGATTCTATATAGGATACATTAAAGCTAATATTATAATACACAGTCTAATTTAGAATGAAAAAAAAACCAATAATTTATTTTAAAAGAATAATATTACGTTATAGATAAATAAAATTCTAATTTTTGTTATTTGAGCAAATTTCTCAGATTCAACATGTTGTCCAGCAAGGAAAAAAATGTTTCTTGTTCAGCAACAAAGAATGATACTCACATGAGTGCAAATTCACTGTGTAGAATGAGTACCAAAAATTTAAGAATAACAATTGAATAATTTATAACTTGCTATTGGAATTTTCTGTCGTTAGCGCTAAAAAGCATTCATGAATAAATTTATTATTCTATAGAAGCTATATTAAGAAAATATTCTCATACATTCTAATTTAGAATTATGGAAATAATAATTAATATTAAAAAAATAAAATTACGCCAATGATACATACAATTCTAGTTTTTGTTAATGGAACAAATTTCTCAGATTTAACATACTGTCCAACAAAGAAAAAATGATTCTTGTTCAACAACAAAGAATGATGCTCACGTGAGCGCAAATTCTCTACGTAGAATGAGTACCAAAAATGTAAGAATAACAAATAATTTATATAGTGTTAATGGAATTTTCTTTCATTAACGCTAAAAAGCTTTGATGAATAAATTTATAATTCTATAGAAACTATATTTAGAAAATATTCTCATACAATCTAATTTAGAATGATGGAAATAATAATTGATATTAAAAGAATAAAATTACGCCAATGATATATACAATTCTAGTTTTTATTACTGGAGCAAATTTCTCAGATTCAACATATTGTCCAACAAAGAAAAAATGCTTCTTGTTCAGCAATAGACAATGCTGAAATGATTATAATAAAAAGTGAATAATACTAGAAAATTTCTACGAATAAATTTATTATGCTAGAAAAGATACATTTAACTAATATTCTAACATAGTCGAATTTATAATGAAGCAAACAATTATTCATATTGAAAGAATAAAATTACGCTAATAATAAATAAAATTCTAGTTTTTGTTCTTTCAGTAAATTTCTCAGATTCAACATATTATCTAGCATTGATCAAAATGTTTCTAGATCTGCAACAAAGAGACAATGCTTAAATGATTATTTTAATGTAAAATACAATATGCTAATCAGGGCTTAGAGACCATTTCGACTGACATGTTTTTCAATTGATGCATAGCACGCATTGGTATGTCGTAAGCAAAATCTGATCACGATTTTCAGATTAAGAAAATTTTTATGTCATAGGTAATTTTTGAGTCAGTGTATAATATTTTGGATGCATTTTACATCATTTTTTACAGGAACATTTTACTGGTCATTTTAAAGAAATGTTGAGGACATCGATAATGCTGCTCCTTTTTAATTACGAACATGAAAGTTAACATTTAATTGATTTTTCTGCGTGGAATTGTTCGCATTCGATAACTTTGGCAGTGTGATTATGTCAATTTAAAATAGAGCTGTAAATAATATACAAATATTTTAATGTTTATTATTTTGGAAATTTTTTGAACAAATTTAGGGCAAGATAGTTTCATAATTACATTAATATACGACTATCGAATTGAAATAAAAATGATTGAACAGAGGAACCTTAAAAAATGATACCTTTGATGGACAACGAAGTAGCAGGTTTAGTCTAATGATGCGAAATAACATTTCACAAAATGAACAAAAATAAATTAAAGTAAAATTGAATGAAAAATGAATAATAAATATTAAAAATATTAAAGGATAATATCAACCTATACTACTGTCTTTTTTGCATTTATTCATTGTTAAAAAAAATACAGGAATTTCCCATATTTCTTTACAACTCAAAAAAAAAAAAAAAAAAAACTTCTACTTATATGTCTTATTGCATTTATGGTAAATTCTTATGTACTTATGATTATTTTTTATTTAGAATATTATTCTACGCTGTTTTTAATAATTCATTCCATAACAATAAATAATAACAGCCAACAAATTAAAAAAAAATTACTTTAATTTTGTGTTATCTACCACACCTGTAAAATTATTAAAACACGTACGTAATCAATACATTTTGCAGCATAGTTTTTTCAACTAACGATTTTTTTTAGAACTCAGAAACAATTTTTAAGGTTATGACAGAATAATATATGTCTTTTTACCGCATGTCAATTTCAAATAATGCTGAACGTATATCTCCACCTTTGGAACCCAAGCAGATGCTATAAGAAACAGATTTTTTTTTCTAAACACAAATTCTTTTGAGAATTTCACATTTTCTAACTTCCTTTCCTTATATAACTTGACCGAAGTTCTTTGTAACCTCGAACAGCTCGTATCGATTATGATATTTGCACAGTGGTAAAAAATGGTGGATCGATCAAATTCGTTGTTTGGGATGTGGGGAACTTTTCTTTACTAGTAGTGCTAGTTTACGACTGGACAAATGTGTAGTAATAAAAATCGGCAACAAGGTTAAGGAAAAACTTGAAACATTGTATACAGTTACGTAGGGTGCTTTCACGTTTCAAAATTGGAGCTTCTTTTTTTTTTTTTTTTTCCTCTTTGAACTTCAAGTTACTCCTTGCAAGAAGAATGTTACAGCATTCTCTAAACATTGAGATAGCTCTTCCCTGAGCCAGAAAGAAAGCTTTAAAAATAGCATAAAGTAAAGGTTACCGAAGACGGGAAAGAATGCTAAGTATTCAGCTAGAAAATCTGAAATTTAGTACATGTACATTTTATGAGTACTTCAAGTACTCGTAGTGAAAGAATTATTTTTGTTCATGCGAATTTAAAGGATGTTATATTATCCATCTAAAACAATTTTTATCAATATTTAAATCATATTCTTGATTGCTTAGAATGATAATAAATTACGTTTTTAGTTTCTAAATTACTTCATTAGAGCAAGCACCTTCAAATTTAATGCTAATTTATCAGGGGTAAAAACGCTTTATTTTTATAGATTTATATATGACTAAATAAAAATCGATATTTTTACCGGTGTTGAGATGGCAAAAAAAAAAAAAAAAAAAAAATCTCATATATATTATCCGAATATGCTTATCTATTTTTATTTTGCCACATTCCATCATTTTTTTTCTTTCCAGAAATTATTATCTTCATCCGAGTCCTATTTCTGTTCAGAAATTTCGATACCATGTGCGAACAAATATATCATAGATTTTCTCTTTAATATAAATATTAAAGAGAAAATCTGTGAATTGCTTTTTGAGCAAAATTTATATCATTCAAAACTTTAAAAAAAAGTAGCTTTTTTATCATAACTAATATATTGAGAGACCATATATAAATTTTCGTGCATGCAATATGTTTACATTTGTATGCAGTATTTGATTGCTATGACTAATATATAATTTTGTACTAAATTTATTACTACGAATCCAGAATTATTACAATTCTGTATAATGTATGTGCCTATAATACATATCGCGTTGTTTACTTATTTCTAAATATTATACTTATTTTGTACCAAGCGAATGATATGAATAAGCTTTTGAGGATATTTATTGAAATATATATTGGTTATTCTCTCATACAAATAATGCACCAGACTTAAACAAATTTTTGTGCATGAATAAGATTTTCATAAAATTATACAGCTTTGAACATCAACAATTACATACAATACTTATACAAGCATATAATTACTTATTATATCATGTTGTGAATTGATACTTAAACCGCAAATAGTCGAGAAAATGCTCAAAATTGATATCAAACTATTTAATGTATTGTTATCGATATAATATTGATGGTGAAAAATAGGAAAAATTAAATTAGTTTGCCAATTTAATAATATTTATTTAAACTATTATTGATTTTAAATATATATTACTTTTGTTTTCTTTTATATTTACTAAATTTTTGTAAACGAAAATTTCCGACGTGATATTTCCAATAATATCAAGCCAAATTATAATATTTCATATGTAAAAGAAATTGAATCTTTTCATACATAAGAAATGAAAACTTTTAAAATTCTTAAACGCACTTCAACAAGTCTGCAAGAATTTCACTATTTTTTTTTCTTCTCAATTCCAAATCCTTGAAAACATTAACAAAAGGAAGATTTCAAATATTACTGTTCAAAAAGACCTTGTATAATTTATTTCTTCATTTTTGCAGGATATATTTATGTATAGAAGAAAGTTAAAATGTAAGAAATTCTCTCTCTCTGGCTCGTGAAAAAATTTTTAATTAATTTTTAAGAGCAATTAATATTTGAGTTTATAACGTTTTGATCGATTACAATGCTTAGATAAATTTGGAAATTGCGATATGTTTATTTTTTATCATAAATTCATGAGTCACGTTTGTTAAGTGAAAAGTTCACGAAAATTTTGAATTCGATACTGTTCTAAAAAGTGAGTCTAGACTGAATCAAAATTAATATAAATACAACCAACCAATCAGTTATGAGTTTTATATTGGAAGATACTTAAAAATGTATATTTGTGCGTTCAATAGATTTTCCAACAGTCAGTTTATAGTCTGAAAGTTTATATCATTAGAAATGATAATGATACAAAGTTATATATGTATATATATTTTTTTATATTATTTAGTAATTTTAATGAGAATTAAAAAGTTTTCTGGCATAGTGTTTCAAATTTTAATCATCTAATCGATTGTAGTTACAGCTAACAAAGGAATTCATTTGAATATCCCATTCAAACTTTTTGAATACGAATATTTATTTTCTGCGAAAATTGTAAGGTATTTTAAAAGTTATCAAGATATTTTTAGAGTTTATTAAGATTCAGAAAAAAATAATGAAGAATTTAAAATTAAAATAATCCTCTGAGAGTTTTCAATATTATCATATTAATTTATGTAATTTGAACAGATTACCGACGTTGTACTGTTAATGCTAAAATAATGAGAAACAATACATAAGAACCAAATCATTTTCTAAAACAAAAAAAAATCAAGAACATTCATAATTATTTAAAGAATTCGTAACCAAATGTGCAGGAGTGGAACACAACTTTAAAAAAACTAAAAATAAGTATAAAACTGATAATGGGGCCGCGGTAGCCTAGTGGTCAAGGTCGTGAACTCGCGACCGGCGGTTTTCGTTCAGTCGCGGGTTCGATCCTTGGCCGCCAAAGACCCGCCGTGTAGCCGGGGCTGATGCACGTTAAATCTGTTCGGGGCCCAAAGTCCTCCCGTTGGCGTGGTGTGGATGTTAGGAGAGGGGGGTGCCAGCTCAGGTGTCGTCCTCGTCACTTGACCGTGGTTCAAAATTACGAGGTCCGTCGCCAATAGTCCTCGTGTTGCTTCTAGTGCGACGTTAATAAAAACTAAAACTGATAATAATTTATCCTGATTTTTTTTTTGTAATTAAGAATGACAGAATTCCAGTATTCGAATTCTTTATTTTAGCGTTTTGTATGGAATGCACGCCACATTTTCGGCACACTTATAAATTTAAAAACGGGGAAAAAGAGGAAAGAAGGTATGTTTGCATTTTATGATAAGAAGCGACCATGGTACTCAAATGGTCAAGGTCACGAGCTAATGGCCTGCGTTATATCCACCGAGTCGTGGGTTCGAGTGCTATAGGGGGACTATTGCGAATAAAAATCTCTTCAGAGTCAATATCACCACATTGGGATGGTGTGAATTCGATTCGACTTTTTGTTAACGAGGAATAAAGGGGGATGGTGGGGAAGTTAGGACATTGGGGTGGAGCTCAGGTGACGTCCTCGTGACATGGCTGATGTTTAAGATTACTAACACATCAATCAATAACTCCCGAGACTAACATTGAAAACAACATTTATTTTGCAAATTTTTTTTTTATTCATCAACATAACACCTTTCGTTAATCACCTTTTAGGGTGATACAATCGTTCCAACGCTTTTCCAAATCTCTCCCCCCCCCAAATTTTTTTTTCTTTTCGCAAGAAATCTTTTTTGTTGCGAGTAAATAGCGATAAACAGCTTTCTGAATCATCGACTCGTTGCTGTTTTTGTTCCATCGAAAGCAATCGCGGCACCCACTTGGAGAAAACTTTTTTCATGCTCAATTTTTCATGAAGGATAGTAAATACACTTCCATATGATATCTGTGTCATCTCAGCAATCTCACGGAGCTTCACTTTACGATCTTTCATTATAATTTTTGTCACTTCACTCACATTTTCCGGTGTAACGGCTTCCACAGGTCTACCCGAGCGTTCCGCGTCATTTGTGTCGGTACGACCACGTTTAAACTCGGCAAACCACCGACAAATCGCTGCTTTTGATGGACAAGAGTCCGGGTAACATTTTTCAACCCATTGTTTCGCTTGCACGGTGTTTTTACCCATTAAAAAACAATGTTTTATCAGAACACGAAACTCGGTTTTTTCCATTTCTTAAACAAACTACAAAACGACTTTACTCCAACCTCGATAACTCAGCTGTTTCTGGTCCGATCGACTTAAAATTTTGACACGTTTCAAGCAAAGGTTCGTACTCTAGAAAGACCTGGTTACTGGTTTACTACGAGCGCCATCTCTGGGTTAGTCTCGGGAGTTATTGATTGATGTGTTAAGTCCGTCTCCAATAGTCTTCGTGTTGTTTCGAAGTGCGACGTATGCAATCAGTCAGTCAATCAAGATAAAAATCCTTAAACATCCATTTTAAACAAAAGGTTGATATAAACAAGTGCTTTTAATGTGACATACAAAGTGGATTCAGAATATTTAGTCTTAAAATTTGAATAGTAATATTTAATAATTTCTGTTCAATTTGAAAAATGTTTAAATGCGATGAATCAAATACCTATCTAATGCTCTTTTTAATATTTTTGATTTACATTGGTCTGATATTGACTGCTAGTTTAATGACGTCACACTTAGAAGGCACACGAAGACTATTGGCAAGGATCTTGTAATTCTGAACTAAGATTTAGTGACATTTGTTTGCGAGAAGAGTTAAAAAATAATTATTATTTTAGTTAGTGTAATTCGGTTGTTTAAATGTGAAGCTGAAATGAAGGGCGACTAGGTGTCACCATTGAGAGCTGCCATCTGAAAAAGGCGCCATAATAAATTTGAAACTTATTCATAGATTAGTTTTGATTCAGTAGTTTTTGCTACCGAATCAAATTTTTATTGCTGCCGCGTCGAGTTATCACCGTCGATTAGACTTGGGTTCATCATTATAAACAGGAAACAAAACTACAATTAAAATTATTGTTTGCTTCCAGAGAATCTATTCCAAAGAAAGTTATTTCCTTATTGATTGGTTTTATTAACCTTACACTGGAAGCAACACGAGGGTTATTGGCGAGAAACCTAAAATATTTGAGCCTCGGTTAAGTGGCAAGGACGACATCTAAGCGAGCACCTCTCTCCTAACTTCCACACCGTGCAAATGGGAGGATAGTCAGGTGAGGAAGAAGACACCTGAATCAGCATTCCACTCTCCAAACTTCCTCATTTTCTCAGGGTGAGGACATTGAGCCTCTATAGAATTAACGTGCATCGGTCATTCAACACGACGAGTCTTTAGAGCATCAGGACTTGAACCCACGACTGATAGAAACAACTCAATTAGTAGCTCGTAACTGTGACATCTGGGGTACTGAGCCGTCCAAAGTATGCAAATATGGACTCATTGGCATGAAAAGTTATAGAGAAGATTTTTTTTAATGATACGAAGGGCATCATACATATGGACTTCCTGAAAAGGGAAAAGTGGAATGTTGCTACAATAAGTTTTTTTCACCCCCAATGAGTTTATTTTTTTGAATCGTACCCATAGCAAGGCCGGCTGCAATAATAAAAGTGTGCCTTAAAGTATATAAAGTGATATTTTTAGCACATCAAATGATTATTTTTGGAATAAAAAAAAACAACCCTACATTTAGAGGTTCCTTTATCTGTGCCTCTAATCCATATAAGTACTGTTTTCCCTTTTTGTGCCGTTATTCTGTCCAAGTATTTCTGCCTATGTCTAATCCTGTCCTGAATATCTGTGAATAAAGCGTCATTTGTCATTATCCTCCGTCTTTTGGACCGTTTTCACTCGTATACACACATACGAGACCGGAGAATTTTTGTAACATTAGATTATTTGCAACTCATGAGATATTGCGATAACGTATTGCTTTGAATTGATGGTTATAGCGCATATAACGTGTTTGATATTTGCTTCCTGTTAAAAAAGAAATATATTATATTTGCTTGAGGTCTCAAATCTCATTTCAGATTCATTCCGAAATAATCCGTTCATTAGTTGCGTAAAATTTTCCTACATTTGAAAGCCGATCAGCCACATACCAATAAATTACTGTAGCATCTCCATTACTGGAGTTTTTATCATAAATCGATTTTTTTTTATGTCAATGAGCCATTCTGCCAAAGTTGATACTAATAGTATGTTCTGCCGATTTTCTCCTCCTAAATTTCCAAATTAGTTGTTATAGATAGTTTAGAGCTCTGTGTATCTCGACAACCAGAGCTTCATACCAGAGCTTTTCAATAATTTCAAATTCTTAACCTTTTTTGGCATTACTTTGATGTGATAAGAGGAATTCGCCGATGAGAGTTAGGTTGAGCTTTTTTTTTCGGCAAGAACTCAGAAATTCTTTAACAGACTCCAGACGAGACGGATGTCTCCTATACCTTCCGTCACTAAACTAAATTGTATATAATATAGCTATGTGTATAATACAATTAAAGACTTAGTAACCTAAAGTTAATATCTTTTCTAGGAGTTTACCTCAATATCTCCAATAGTATATATTTTCTCCATCAAAAGTCACAATTACTTATGAAATAATAGCACCAAGCTTTTTCCTAGTTATTATTTCACAATTTCTCTGTATTAAATGTTTTGTATTCCGACAGCTGATTAAAAAAATTGAAAATCTTTGAGTTAAAAATATTATTTCTTCAAAAAAAAATTTTTTAATTTAAGAAAATTTATTTGTTATTCATCATCATAAAATACGACGCTCAATTGAAAAGTTGTTTCTATGGTCAGAACTGTTTTACTTGTAATCCTATTTTCAAAATTCTTTTAGTGTCAGAAAGATGCTATCACCCTATTTATTTCCAGGTTGTTGGTTTGCTGAGAACTGAAGAAAACAGCCATCCATAAGGAGATGAAGTTGAAGCAGGAAATTTCTTATTGCACCGAAAGTTGCATGATTTTCACTTCTTCGGAAAGATGAAAGAGCTGACGACGTTGCCATTAAAGCTACGTGCTGACAACACAACCAACAGAATTTTTCTCCAACTGGTTTGCCTATCACGCGTTGGCGCTAATGCGTGGAAAGGGATCGGAACTATGTCAAAAATCAAATACTGTGTTAATCTATAGTTTCCTAGGAAAGCGGAAGCCGTTATCTGGCGGTCACAATATTGTGGTGGATAACATCACTAAAACGTTGTCTATGAAAAGCTATGGTTTCCTTAGGAAAGCGGAATAATTATTTGCAGCCGCAATATTATGGTGGATGACGTCATTAAAATAGTCTCCATTTAAACCAGATGGCGTGGTTACCCAAAGAGCATTGAATACGAGGGGAACGTAAATCAATGGATAAGCTATGGTTTCATTGGAAAAACTTGTTCTGGGAAGATTAGTGACGCCCTCCACCAAAGTATTGGGGTCGACAGATAACGGCTCCGTTTTTCCAGGAAGGCATAGCTTTACATGGAGAATAAATGTAGCTTTCAGGTACAACACGAATTATGAAACTCGGGTAACAAATAAAAAAGTTACATACGTTACAAATAAAAAAAAAAAAGTCCCGAGGCATTACTATCATTCAAGCCTCGTATTTATGCATAATCGAAAACCTTGTTGAATAAATACATATACTACATGTTTATTGAAATTTCAAAATAATTTTAATCTTATTTTTCTTAATTTTACGAAAACACTTCAATATTCCCTTGTTTCGATTTCAATATAAAAAGAAACAAAGGAAGATTAATTTCAATAACCTTTATCATTTATTACAAGTTAAAAAATCTGGGATAAAACACACGCCCAAGAATACTGACTGAAATTTTATTAAAAAATGATATTGAATACCATATACAATATATCAGCTTTTTACAAAATATTATTCATTTTGTACTTTTGATTCAGAATTTGAGCTTTACGCTTTTCATTGTATATTTTCAGAGGAATTTTTTATGCTATGGTAGAATGGTCATATAAATGTACTGCTACCATAGAAAATCTTTCGAGTCCAAAATAATAATGCATCTTGTATGCATTTTTTTTTTACAAAAATGTAGTTTTTTAAAACTAATATTATCATTTTTACAATAGCCCAACCTACTTTTATGGAATTCTTTAAAAAATATAAGAGAATTGTAAAACTAAAAAAATCCTGAGACAACGGTGAATAATACAAGAAAATCTCATGAAAGTTTAGAAAAATAGTTGTGCTTTTAATTTTTTTACCGATATAAGAAACATAGAACACTCTTTTAACCTACTCAGGCAAAAAGTACAGGCACATCGATATGGACTTCAGAAGCCCCCGATTTTTTAAGAAAAATGTTCTCTGTAACTTGATTTTTTTTTTTTTTTTTTTTTTTTTTTTTGTTCAATCTGAAAAAGAAAAATTACAAAGAGAATTCGTGATGTGGCAACCTGAACGGCATATTTAAAATGAATCACTCTTTTCTCAGATTCTTTAATACGAAGTATAAAAATATATTTTTATTTATACGAATATAGATTTTATTTTTTTAATATTGTAATTTCGTTTGTAATTTGAAATATATTCATTCTTAATTTATGTTCGCCATATCTATTTCATTTAACGTAAGCTTAATATGTAATAATTCTTAGTAACTCTATCATTCAAGATAAAATATTCTTAGTAAGAATTTTTTTGATTTCTTTTATAATTCTAAAAGGCTCTTTTTTATACTTACTTTCAGTAAAAGTTTTAAATCAGTTCTTTAAAAGTTTTCAGCATGATTACTCTGAACGAATAGGAATATTTTATTATCTGTGATTTTTACCAAAGAGAACTTTAATAATATTAAATAAATTTTCGATTATCTTATTTTTGATACTTAACAAATTCAGTTTTATTTTTAAATGCAACAACTTTATAATTGTTATATTAGTGCCAATTTTTAAAATATGATTCTTACAAAAAAAATTAATATTTATGTTGTTTTTAAATCATCCTTCAATACATCATTGCAATATTTGGAAACTTTAATGCTCGAAAGCGATAAAGGCTGAATAAGATAAAAATTAATAAAATGCTATCATTTAAATAAAAGGGGGGGAAAGTAGAAAGAATTTTCCCTTATTATCTAAATTCCGAAATAGTTCATAAAAAACATAAAATAGAAAACTTTGAATGAAAAACAATTTTTATTTTAAGTTTTTATAAATATTTAATGAACTTTCCTCCTCCCCCATCAAATACCATTTATGAAAACGCAACAAAATTTAAATATTAGGTTCCCCGTTTTTCATATGAAGATTCTTCCAAACATTGTCGTCGTGAAAATTAATGAATATGTTTGCTATATCCCACACATTCATATACTTCCCATGAATATGCATAACACCAGGGGTGTAACGAAAATTTTTCATGGGGAGAGGGGGTGTCTCGCACTTCACACAACTCATATCTCAAAATTAATTTCATATTTAATGTGTATTTCCATTGTGAAAAAAATGTTTATATGGATCACGGGATTCCGAATATTAAGTTCTTCTGAAATAAAAAACCAATATGAAAAAGTTTCAGTTTTAAAATTTCAGTATACAGCAATCCTAATGGGGTGGGGTTTGCAATTCCCTTCCCCCTACGCTACGCCACTGCATAGCACCCGAGAAACACTCAGAGGACTTCTAATGGACTTTTTTCATGAGCAGTGATTATCTACGGGGAATTTGTGCTGTACGAAATCCAACTGGGCTATAATATTCAAGAGAATATATACATAGAGAGAGAGAGAGAGTTAAAACTTAGGAACATATATATAACAAAAAACATGAATTAAAAATATTCCATGTTTTCAAACGTACTGCATGAACATTTATAATTTTTTTCACCACATGCAACTTATGAAAATGCAGTTAGCATTATGATAGATTCTCGTGTTTTGCATTGAAATTATATCAAATATTCTCTTGGAAAAATAACGGATATATTTGCTATGTCCTACAGAGTCATATACTTTCTCATAAATACTAATAATATCTGAAAAAAATGCGAGGGATTTCTAATAGACTTTGTTTCCGTGAACAATGATTGTTTTGGGAAATTTGTGTTGTATTGAACAATGATTGTTTTGGGAACCAACGAGCGTTTATTTAGAGACTTTATTGAATTTTCATCTTAATCCTCTGATCTACTCTAAAGTCTATTATAAAACTCTAGTGAGACTTTAATATAACAAAATTCCTCTCATACATCTTAAAATATTCTAACTCCTTTGGATTCAATGATCACTAAGAAGCAAATTGATCAATTTGATTATAATATATTTTTGGGGGTAAATATATAATTTTTCATTTTTGTTTGATTTAACGTCGTTCTAGAAGTACATGAGAAGTATTGGAAACAGACCTCATAATTTTGAGCCTTGGTTAGGTGACGAGGATGACATCTGAAGTGACGCCTAGCTCTAACTTACTCTACACCCCTCCAAGGGAGTATTATTTATTTTATTAATATTTTATTATTATTTTTTTACTAAGAATCTTTAGTGGCAACAAGACATGAACCCGCGATTGAACTTGAATAATGCTCGCCACGTTCTTCACCTTAACAACAAAGTTTAAATGCCGTTCATCTGAATGAACATTATAGAATATAGTAGATAAAAATCTGTAGAGGAAAGTTGTACACAGTAAACATAATATTTAAACCATGTTATTACCATGCGATTACTCGTCGTTACTCCAAACAATGTGTAATCTCTATTATCTTACGTGTTTTGCAGTGAATTTCACTTCATCAACATGATTTCATTTTCAAGAAACTATTATCTACAAGGAAATAACCAACTATTAACCGTGTTTACACAGTATTGTAAGACTTAATATGCGTTCGAAGTATGTATTTATTGCAAACCGGTTACAGAAAGGAACTATTTAATATTTAGAGCGAATAAATACATATATCTCAACCAATTAAAGTTTATTGCGTAAAAGTTCACGGCATTTATGAAATAAAATGTTATATATTTATTAATATATAATCAAATTATGAAGGTATAGTAAAATAATGTTTGAGACACTTTATATAAATTGAGAGTTATTATAAATTACCACTGGTATTATTACATTTTATCTAAGTTATGTTAAAACTACCCTTATCTTGCAATTATTTTCACCCAGACGCAGTTAATTTAGAAAATAGGTCAAGGCCTCCACAATTTTTTGCAGACATAATTAAACTAATTTTTTGTTAATATCAGGAGTATTATTTTTCAGAAAAGAAAATGTTAGTAGAATAAAAATAAACATGGAATAATTTAATACGCTACTATGAAAATCGACCATATTATGAAGAAAAATTGTTTTTTAGTTTATATTGCGTTTTCATTAAAGTAATTAATAACATTTGTTATACTATAAAAATCTACAAAAGTCAATGACTCATTAGAAAAATAAAACCTTAATTTCGGAGATATATGCGGGTGGTTAAGAAATTACCAGTTTCTGATGACAGAGGGCGTTGCTAAGGCATGCTGGTACTACCATTAGCAATGTATTTCTTTTATTACACATACACATATATATACTTTATTACACATATACACATACATTTATTTAATTACACATTGTGTATATATATATACATTTACACAATTAATTTTAAGTCTAGCTAAATAGTCAATAAGTTCAAGACTCCAAATGAAGATACGTAGAAAAAGAAAACATGGCTTATTGGTTCTTAATATGGAAATATGGAACATGTAAGATCACTCACTCTCTTCTCTCGAATCTCACTTAACTCAGTTAATCCAAGTTTATATTCTAATAATAAAGTCTTAGCTTATCAAATCACTCGTTTCGATTCATACACTTCTTATTTATCCCATATTCAACTCATATTATTCTAACTGGGCTTAGCTTCAATCCAAAAGATTAATTACGATAATTCAACCCAATCTACAATTATCGATAACTTGTCGTTACTTTCTGTCTCCCTTCTCTTTCCTTTCAAGTTTATTTCGTTTACATATCACTATGTCTAATTCAATCCATTACACTTCTTATATTCATCTAACTTACCAAATCACGTTTCATTTGGCTGGCAAAGAATTGTAATTGCATGCAATTCAAATCACCAAAAGGTTCCCGAAGCTAGTGAAGAGAAATTCGCGAATTGGTCAACGCCAAAACAAAAACAAACGGCGCCAAACAAAGGTGGCGCTGATTCTTAAGTTTGTTTTGATTCAGCAAATTTTCTGCCAAATCAAAATTAGAATGGAGGAGTGACGAGTTGTCGTCGTCAACGGGATTGTTGTATTCATCGTTGTAAGCCCGAAACAAAAGAACAATAAAAAAAAAAATTGCTTTTGGTGAAACTGCCTCAAAGAAGGCGAATTCGGCTTCATCGGCGTGGAAAGTTACAACAATGATTTTTGGGTTGCAATGGTGTCACAATCAGGGACTTCTCAAGGAAAGAAAAAAAAACAATCAATGGATGACACTACACTGTGTGAATTATTCGATTTCCACAATTCCTATTACTGATACGGGTACTTTTTGAACCCGTATTAGTAATGGGAATTTTTTTTATCCTTATTGTAATATTACTTTTAAAAAAAGATATTAATTTTTCTCCGACTATCAGAAGAATGTGATGTTCCATTTGTGCATTTTATTATATTTTATAGAACAGCACGCTTCTATAGCGTGTTAATTTCTTACTAATTAATATAAGGAAGAAAATGAATTTTTTTTAAAATAAGAACCCGTACATTTTTGCCTTAGTTAAGGGATTTCAGACTTTTGGGTATTTCGTGCTGTCAGATATGAGATTATTGATGCAAAAACAACAGTTAATAGCTTTTGAACAGGAAACGTTCCTCCTCAATGAATGATGGGTTTTAAGAGGCATATGTATTAGGTTTTTAAAAGTTTTAAAATAGCAAAAGCACTGATGCCTATTAACATAGCAAAATGTCTTTCCTTTTATTTGATTCCTTTCAAAGTTTGAAAAAATATATGCAGTAAAACTTTAATAATATTTCAAATGAAAATTTTTCCAATGATTTGTTTAATTATTGAAAAAATATCAGTCAAAATCTCTGTTTAGATAATATTTTTCATACTAAATTATTTTATACGTATGTATATACTTGTATGCATTTGACATATTAAAAGAAAATCTACAATGCCATTTTTCATTCAGTAATTAAATATAAATTTTAAAAGATTGTTTCGTCAAATGAACAAGTTAATGAATGATTTTTTAAAGGATAAGAACACAGTATTTCATACCCTTAAATGTGTATTATGTTAATTACTATAATTAATAATCATTCATTTTCAATCAACAAATAAGTATAAAAAGAAAATTGAAAATTAAATTCTCAAACGAAAACCATGCGGGAAATGTTTCATAAAGGATTCATTCGGGTTCAAATAATACATTAAAAATAAAAGCTGCTAATTAAAGACACCGCCCAAACATTAAATGTTAGCTGCTTCTGAAAGTGTAGACTAAACATTCAATTTTGGAACTGAAATGAGAAATCTGATATCTTCAGAAGGACGATATTTTGATTTATTATAGGTGCATATTGATTAAAAAAAGAGATAATTACTACGGCGTTGAAATCCTGATAAAAATCTACTATTTCATCATTAAAATCACTTACATAAAGTACGAAAATAGCGATAACAGAGTGAAAAACATATTTTTTTTTTCTGCAAATGAATAAAGTATTTTTCAACCAATGAAAGATTTGATTTAATACAGTTGTACGGAAATGGTTAATATTTCGAAACGTTACTCGTAATTTAAATGAAGATATTTTTTTTTTAAAATTATTTTTTAAATGAATTTGTAAGGTTGATGAATAGAACTGCATTTTGAGCATAAACACATAAATGTACATATTATACTATTTAAAGTGTTCGGGTACCAAAATGAATTTGATACAATGCACATTTATTACGGCAATTATTTCTATTTTTTGAAGAAATATAAGATGATAAGTATATAATTTTACAAATGGCAATGGTGTGTCATGGGGGAAATAATAACTCCACAAAAATAGCGTTTAAGAAAGCTCAAAAACTCATTTTTACTTCATCAATTTCTATTTATTTTTAATTTCTTAAGCCCTTCAAGAAATACAGACTTTTTTTTTTTTACGATTAATTTGCATGAATATTCCATGTAAAATCCTGCGTAAAATAGATCGCCAAGACTTCGTAGAAATAAAATGTATTCTATATTTTATTATTTTTTCGAAAGAAAAATTCCTCAGACGATTCCGCTACGTTGTACATCATTCCTAGCCTAAACAATAGAAATGTTTCAAATTCTTGCAAAAGATAGAGCTTCTTTCTTCTTAAACGTCAACCATTAGAAATGGATGAACTTAATAGGAGAAAAAAAGCAACAGGAACGTCATAAACCATATAAAAAAATGGCGAATATCATTCCAAAAACCGCATGTCTGTAATTGAAGATAGTCATTTTTCTTGAAGATATTTCCCGAGTTGTATTAAAATAGCTGAGTAAGTCGTGCCAAAATAAAATAGTAAAAGAGAGGATTGTAATTTTTCACTCTTTCATGCCGATATTGCTTTAAAGACGGATGGTACTCATTATAAAACCTTTGATAAATCATCTATGAATGTTAAAGCAGTATCAAAAATGGGTTCTGGCACTTTATATGGATTTTAATATGTAGAAGCCCAGACAATGTGTGCCCGATAACACCACAATCTAATTCTTTGTAGCTATTTATCCTCCTTTTCTGGAACATTTTTTTTATTTTTGGGTTTTTTAAGTATAAGATTAATGATGATAGTTAAAAGCATCAGGAGCATATAAGCTTCAACATTTACATTGACCTAAATGGGAAATTTGAATGCAAAGTTATTGAAAATCGTTTTGTGAAGTCAAACGATAAAAAAACAACATGACTCATTGGATACTTTTACGTATTTTCAGAGGGAAAAAAAATCTGCAAAATGCAAAATGCAAAAAAAAAATTGTTTTATCAGTTAAACGTGGAAAGAACCCTGGCCTAAAATGGGTCATGAGTCATTAAAAATGAGTAGACGTGAAATTTTGAATCAAACTTCGAATGTTTCAATCGCATGTGTTATTTCCAAACATAATTATGCAACAAATCCGAATCAGCAATTTTAATGATTGATTGATTGTATTGAGAGGCGTATAAACAAAGTTTTGCTTAAAAATAGTACTTCCTGACAGTTAATTTAAAGTATAATGACATTTAAAACTTAAGTAAATAACAAACTCATTTAAACTTTCTTATTTTTTGTAATTTAAGTGACATAGAAATTAAGTGGATTTCAAAATGCATGCAATGTAATGCATTAATCAGTTTTCACAAAATAGAAAAAATAATAAATTTAATGTTTATTTAACATATATAAAATGTTTTTTTTTGGTTACTTTTCCATTCCGCCGGCGCAAATCTCGCCAGCAGACTTTATTGGCGACAACACTCAGTATACACATATTCCGCTTGTCGTCGGTTGTGTCATTTTTGGCGAATTTATCGCTCGTGGCAGCGAAATGGAAACGTACCATTTTTTTTTGTTTTAATAATGTTAATATATATGTTAAAAGCTTCTAGTAGCAACTTTTCAAATTTTTATTAAGGCCTAAGAGTTCGTGATATAACATTTCATTATTTATCCTTTCTACTATTCCTAAGTCAAGATCGCATCTGCCGGTTCTGACCGATGGAACAATATAAAAAAATTGCATTTTATTCAATAATTAATATTCAACAACAAACAAAACGTTACTAATAAGACCTGTTTTAAGACTATCATTTATAAGCCTATTTCGAATTGCTGTTATTGTTACGAAATTTCTAATCTTCCTCCTTAAATCTAGACTTTTACACTTATTTGATTTCAATAGCGTGCATTTGAAAGAGCAAAAAATAGTATAGGCTTCTACAGAATGAAATTTTCTCCCCGATTTTCGAAATTATTTTAACATAATTTTAAATATCTAAAAAATCCCCAAAACGAATCATTACAATAGACGTAAAAATATTTCTAAGAACTGGTGGAAAATGTAATTCCACACAGAAACTTACATTATTTTTTGTTCCTTCGGATGCACTTAACTGCATTCCAATAAATGCAATAGTCCAGATTTGAAGACGAAAGCAGAAATTCCATAGAATTAATATTATGTTCCAGAATACAAAATGGCTGGTAGATTGGAGTCTTAATGAAATGTTTTATTTGTACATGATTAGAATATTGTTTTCTGATGCTATGATTTCTTTAACAAGCTGGGAGAGTAAAATTCATTTTATACCCTTGTCATCGTGAGTGAGAAATGGCATCACATTTCTCATTTTTATATTTTTAAAAATTTGAATTTAGCTATTTTATATATATATATATATATATATATATATATATATATGTGTGTATTGCGTGTGTGCTACTCCGTAAGAAGTCACCATTTAGTATTTTTCAAAATCCTGCTAAGCTTTGGAGCTAAATTACACTTTCACCAACAGTGGGGTTCCACACTGATTTATTTCTATCGCTAAATATGTAACGTTTCCTAATTTCGACATGTACGAAATTTCACATAAAGAGTCCCTTCGCCAAAACCTTGCCAATCCTCCACCAGCGCTTGAATTTTAAATTATTTGGTATTTTTCAATTTCGCACGGGCCAATCTCACCAAGTAAACTTAATTGGTGATAATACACGGTATACATATAAAAATATATATTCCATTTGGCGTCGGCCATGTCATTTTTAGCGATAAAGTCGCCAAAAATAACATAACCGATGGATAAGTGTAGAATAACGGATGAAAATTACATTTTGGATAAGACTTCCGTAAAATCCGTTCTTAGTGAGCGTCTACATTGCAAAATGAGTAACTATGCTAAATTTCAAGTCAATCGGTTGAATAGTCTTAGAGATCTCGTGATGAGTCAGTCAGTGGTATTTCGCTTATATATATAATATATATATATAGATAAGCTCTAGTAAACATCATCATTCAAAAGTATTTCAGATTTATTAAATCCAAACGATAGAAATGTTCTAATACGAATTTAACTTTCTTACTTCACAATGTTATAGAAAACAGAATATTTCAATGTTCATTATTTGAGTCAATAAATCCTTGAATAAAATACATTTCATATTACATTATTCAGATTGATATGCCAAATAGAATTTAAACTTAGTAAACAAAAATTTAAAAAAACATTGAGTGCAAGTAACCCTCAAATAACACATTGTTACATTCGTAAACAATTATGTATTATTGGATTCTGTGTTGTACGAAACAAAGAATTATTACAAAACGCGGAATAAAGTTCCAAAAATTAAAAATACATACTATTATATATTTATGATTAGACGAAAAATTCTAAAGTAGTTTTCATTGAAAATATTATATGTTAATATGTATTACATAATGTTTTCTTCGTCATCATTTCGGAGTACTATTAACTCTGAAGGCTTTTCCTTTTTTGACAAGCTATCCTTATCCTCTGAAATTTCTTCAGAATTATTTTGAATTCTATACTCTACTTTTCGAAAATAATCTATTATTTTTAAATGGTTTTCTTTCAAATGAGAGATTTTAGATATAATGTGCACTTAGAAGTTGTTATTTTGTTCTGTGTCATGCGAGGGGACTTTTCTAATTTCGAATTTTGCTCTTAAAAATTTAAGCATTGCAAGAGGATTTATATCTATCAAAACGTGTTCGAACGAAGCCTTGTTCTAAGATACTGTTCTGTATGAGCTCGAACCGAATTAAAGAACTGTAGCACGAGTTACTTGTATTTATTGAATGTTTATGAGTTTGAAGAACATAATTTAATGATATTTTTCTTTTAGTTTATACGAATTCATATTAATACACTGATATGTTTTCATATCAGTTAGTGGTGTGTAAAAATATAAGAAACTTTTTAACAAACTATAAATTTATTTTAACGACTGCCAGCAGCTATACTGTGCGACGAGCTCGTATACTAACACTAACACACTAATGGCGACTCCAGCGAAACCCAGTTCTTCGTTCCAAAAACTAGGATGTTGCCAACACGCAACAGATAAAAACTGGGTTGATGGCGTGGGAATAGCACCACATACATATAAACCAAATACATACATATAAACCAAAGACACCACAAAAGTACTAATGAATTAAAGACATTGAATACACACAAAAATACAAACAATAGATGTTGAACACAAAATAGGTCCAAACATCTGTATTAATATGAATGTGTTTCAACTCTCTTTGTCGGTCGTATTCTTAAATTTAGATTAAAGAAAACGTAATTTATATAAGGCAAGTGATAATATTCAATCACAGTTAGGGTATATAAAATCACTAATTGTGCGGTTAGGATAAGCGTTTGGTGGAAAAAGCTTCCAGACTGTTGAGTAAAAAAAAAATTTTATCGTCATATGTTTGACACTAATTTAACATCAGTCAACCATCAGTCAGCAACTTTTGAACAGAATTTTATGAAGGCTGAAATTTAGGCTAATGTTGAGAAATCAGATACTGCAAAAAAAAAATTAGATTTTATGAAAGAAAATTTTATTTTTAGTGATTAATTAACAATGTTAATCAATTAATCCATTTACATCATAATTTAGCTCCCTTTGAGTCATTAACATTGAAATCAATTTTACCCAGATGCGATCAAAATTGTGAAAGTTATTAAAGTTGCCTCAGTTTGGTTTTTTGACGATTGTTTTATGATGATTAAAAAAGTACCTACATTTAAGAGATATAGCATTGTTACGGCAAGGTAGTGTTACCATTCTGTGTCACCATCTATTGAACAGCACCGAAACAAATTCGACCTTGATTTACAGGTTAGTTCTGATTCAGCACCATTTGTCTCCGAATCAAAATTTCCCTATTGCGATATCAATAAGTGTATAAAATCAACTATTTATAATTATTGGCACGATTAATGGAATCTTAAAACTAATAATAAACTAAACCATACTAAACCTATAATCTCTCACTGGAAATCATCTTCATGCAGATGACAGGATTTACAGACACTTTTACGAATCAGACAGTCAAGACTTACGAATAATTTAGTAAATATATCTCTTTCTGGGGAAAGATCCCCCATGTGTAACCATTGTATTTGTCCTCTTACTATGAGACACATTTTAATTGAATGCTCAGCTTTTAACTCTGTTCGTTTTCGATATTTTAAATCTTATACACTCTCTTTAATTGACTTGGGGAAAGTCCCCAACCAAATATTTTAAATTTTTTAGCGTGTGACATTGGTTTTATCCCAATCACATAGTTTTATTAGAACCTTCTCTTTTTACTCTACATTGTTCGTTCTTACAATTTTAATCTAGTTTATTCGAGTTTAATTTATATTTACGTCTAGTGTTGGGCACAATATGTCCCATGCGGATTTAGTGTCAGAAATCTTATCCTACCAACCAACCAAATCAAAATTTGATTGATGTCATGTCGAGTAGTCGTTATTTAGAGTCGAGTTGTCACTGATGATGACATATGTATTCATCCAAACACACCGGAAACTAAGCAACAATCAAAACAATGGGTTGCTTTCGGTGAATCTGCTCCAAAAGGAGAGAAGACAGCCCTATCGACCAGAAAAGTTATAGAAGTTTTTCTGGGCGCCTTATGCGTCTCAGAAAAATTTGGGTCGCATAGGACGTCATGCTCATGGACTTCTAAGAGCAAGGGAAAATAATTACTGAACAATATTAAAGTGAGCTCTTTCCAAGTTCTGCCATTTCCTATTCCTAACACAAGGACCTTTAGAACCACCATAATAAATTTTAGAAAGAAGTAATTTAATTCTGCACACAAAAGCGAACACAAAGATAAAATACATTCTAATATTTAAAATACTATCTCAGTACTAATATAAATTATTTTTATACTTTAAAAACACCATTAGTGAATTTCTTTACAACTCGTAGCATTCCATCTATTACTTTGAATGTATGAAATAAAAAGCAAATCAAAATCCTACGATACAAATACGAAACTTCATTGAAAAAAATCATAAAAACTAAAGGTAAGAATCCTCATACACAGTGTTAATTTTATTCAGTCCTGATATTTAAATTTAAAAAAAAAATTCTGAATAATTTTTTATGCGTTACTTTTTTTTTAAATCGTTACATTTATTTAATGTTCCCAGAGTATCAGAGGTAACATTAAAGACTCTCTCTCCCTATACAATAGTAAGCGAAATAACTTTATTTAATTGTCTAGATTTACTTATAACACTCTCTTGGATTAATGAGAATGAATTTAGAGTACTTCATATTTGTTTTTCCAGTTTCTTTTAATCCTAATTATGCACTTTTTAGCACTCCTTAGGGTTGTTAAAGTAATAATAAGAAATGGATATAAAAAAATCTTTCTTTCAAGTAAGTAAATGGGATTATATGTTTAAAGGTTGTATTGCAAAATGCACTTTTTATTTTCTCACCCATTTTAAAAGGTAAAAAGTATTCACTACAAAATCTCATTTTTTAAACCAATGCTTTTCCTTTAAGAGATATTTAAATACGGACATCTTCGTGCACTTTTTTTTGCCCATAAATTAAAAGCAAAATAAAATTATATCCCGTAATAAAATACAAACCATTTCAAGAAAATATACTGTTTAAGCCAAACGTTGAAAAAAATTCGCATTACTTTTAATTTTGTTTTTAAATCATATTGTTTTTCATATGTAAAAGAATAAAACATATAAACAATAGAAGTTTATGAATAAAAAAACAATAGACTGTCGTTTATCTAATTTTCGCTAATCCGACATTCTGTAATATCCGACAATCCGTCGCAAAAATAAATAAATAAAAAGGCAGCAAGAACTGAAATTTGAAATTTTCGAACTGAGGCAGTCTATTTTTGTTGCTTTCCACTTTACCTCGACTATTCGATAGCTCACTGCAATATATATATATATATATATATATATATATATATATATATATATATATATATATATATATATATATATATATATATTTCAATCGGCAAAGAGAATTAAAATTTTTGTGCGTGAGGTAGTCTATTTTTTTGCTGTTTTCGACTTAAGTGCATTTAATTATGCAACGTTGGGCACCATTGTGACGTTCCAATCTTGCCAATAGTACGTGTTCGTTCCATCGCATGCAAATGAAGTTCACCCGCCAATTAAAAAATATAAATAACCACAGATTTAAGTTCTAAATTAACTTTTGTGATTTTTCCTTTAGAACAACCGGCATTCGAGAGGCTTGTCACACCTGTGGAATAAATCCTCACACATCCCATAATTCAAGATTAATATTATAAAATAATAGTTATGTTACCACTTACTAACAGGATTCGAGTCAGTACTAAACGAGTAAGTTGAATCAGACTAAATATTCATTCACATCACGCTAGTCGTTGAGTCCAACCTACTAATCTCTCTTTTACTGCTCACTACTCCATCCTCCTTTTATCCACATTTACCGTTGATTCATCCAACCATTTTCAATTCTCCTCTTTAATCTCTCTTCTATTCATTACACTTCAATTTGAATAATTCACATGTCAAGGCTCTTCAATCAAACAATGTCTTAGAAATTCCCATAAGGAAATACGATTGATAACCCGTTACAATTATTTATCACGACTGTAAGTTCATTAATTAATTTATTTTTGCTAATCTGCGTCCATAAATAGGTAAATTCATTTTTTCAGTTAATTTATTTTCTTGCTTTGCTGTAAAACGTTATTATTAGGCTCGAAATGAGTCAAATTATAAAATAATTCGATATTTAATAGGTTTTTCCTTAATACTTCATTTTATCCGACATTTTCAATTATCCGACGCTCTGACGTCCTGTTTATGATGGATACGAGAGACTAATGAATACAAAATCTAGCAAAAGTAATAAGCATTGTATTAGAGAATCAGCCAAGAGTTTGGTAGATGGTAGGTAGTACGCTCATCTCCGCAGAAAATTATTCGCTTGGAACAACGAGGCTGCTGCACTTTCAATTCAACTCATCCTTAAAGCTCCCGTCTACTCGCCATTTTGATTTCGTGGACGTAATTTTAATCCTATGGAACTTCGACTTTAATTCTCACATCTTTATTATTTGAACTATTTGAATGCAATAAAGTGTATTTGAAAGAGCAAAAAATAATGAATGCTTCTGTGGAAATTACTTTTTCCCTAAGATTTTTAAAAATATTTTTATTCTTATTTTAATTATTCGTTTTTGAGTTTTCCGGTCTTTGAAAAATATTTTCAAATATTTTTAAGAATCTTAAGAAAAAAGTAATTCCACAGAAGCTTTCATTATTTTTTGGTCTTTCAAATGCACTTTATTGCATTCAAATAGATCAAATAATAAAGATGGGAGAATTCAAGTCGAAATTCCATAGGTTTAATATTAAGCTACTGAAATCAAAATGGCGAGCAGACGGGAGCCTTAACACACTAAGCGGTATGATGTTCAAGTTGAGAGAAAGAAGTATAAGTCGATTGCCCGATATCAACCCCAACTATTGTTCAAAATAATAATATTTGTTGCCATGGAATTTCTGTGAAACTTTAAAACTTTTAAAATATAAGAAGAAAATACAAATCTGATAGTTCTAAAAATATACTTTTAAGAACTTCACTTATTTGCGAACAGAATATTTCATTATTCGGATGTTAAAGAACCATTTAAATGCTGTGTTTTGTATAATAATGAATTAAAAAAATAATTATTTAAATGTTAATCAATTTTTAAAACGTATTTTTGCGTGTAAATTATGGGATATGTTAAAGTTGCTACAAAACAGATTTAAACGGTTTCAGATCGAATTTTAGATACTAATTTGTTTTACAGTAAATTCAATAAGAAAACGATTTTTATTGCTAATCGGAAAGAAAATTGGTCCAATATCTCAAAACGCAATTGTAATCTTTTGTTAGTAACATAGTACTTTAACAGCTTTTGTCGTGACTCGGCACACCTGCTAACAATCATTGTTTTAAGTCACGAAGAAGGTCACTTACACCCAACAGTTGTACAGATACATGAAAGAAAGGTCTTTATTCTTGTGTTTCTTCGGCCTAAGTTTAGTGATTATGTAGCGTTTAAAGAAGCATTTCAAATTCTGTAGGCGAACGAACCATTAAAGTCATTTACATATTAAATTAACTAAAATACAAAGAAACATTTTTATAACATACGCTTAGAGGAAGTATTACTTATCTTCAATGATTGGTACAGTATCAATTGTTTTATAATATTTAGAATTATGCATCATTGATATGCATACCTTAAACATTGTACCGATAAATAAATCCTACTTGTAAGGAATAAATACTTTCACAATCGCATCTTTGGAATATTTACAAATTCGTGACAGTGTTCGGAAATATATTGATAAAATAATTGCACAAAATAAATATAAATATTGATTTTTATACTATTAGGTACTTCCCCTCAAAAAGCACGGAGAAACTGATTGTAGAAAAGTCCGTCTGGAAGACAGTATTAAAATACCGCAGTTTATAGGTGTAATTATTGAGGGGATATCTCCGATAATATATGCACTCTGATCCTAGATCAGTCTGCATATATTTTTCAACCAGTCTCGATAGAACAAAGATAAATGAATCTATATTGGGGATTTATCGATTACGAGGGAATATCAGAAACTAAAGTGATAGGTTTATTGTATTAGAGTAGGCTGACTTCTTTAAATTCCAGATTTAAAGTTTAAGTATTGTTGATGTGTAATGAGTTGATTTGGTGGTATCCTTGTAATAACAGGAAAATTATTTGTTGGAGAGGTTTTGTAAGTTTAAGAAATTTTTAAATTAAAATACTGTAATTCTGAGCGACGGTCAAGTGAGGCAGCTGACATCTGAACTGGTCATCTGCTCTCCTAACTTCTACATCACACCATTGTGAGGACTTCGAGCCACGATACAGATGAAATAGCAAAAATCAATGTCTTTGTTTCCTTATACGGTTTTAAAAGTGATAATTTTAATAATTTAAAGAGACTAAGCAATAATATTTTTATCATAAATGTTTTCTCATTATCGAAAATATTATGTGAATTTGGTTGGCATACGATTTTTAACATGAAAACTTTTAAGCATTCCTTTTAATAATATAAAGTGACTCTACACAATAAAAAACTTTATCATAAATGTATCTCATTATCGAAAATATGTCTTCTTGAATTTTCGATTCAGAGGTCTGTGCGAAAGTTTTAAATTTTAAAATTTGAAAGAGTTCCAAAATATTTGGCAACCGCGTCTAAATACAATTTAACGCTTTAACTCTTCTCTGAAATGCAGCACCAAGACAGAAAAAAATCAGAGCATCACACTCTGATTTAATAATCAGGGGTTCTGAGTGCCACACTCTTCGAAGAAAAGAATATCAACAACAGCCGCATTTCTGGCAGGCGGCTTAAGCGTTGAAAAGATTAAACGGTCCTAACGAAACTTGGTTCACATTACTGTAGCAAAAATTAGAAATTTTGTTTCAAAAACCCGATGGTTTTTCCGTGGTCTGTTACTCATCCATTTTTTTAAAACCCTAACTGGAGGAAGTCGCTGAAAATAAAGTGGCCAAGAGAGCATCCGTTTCCGCCAGAGAAAGTGCCAACACATGAGCTACTCTTCAACAGCTTGTCGCTTTCCAAACAATATATTAGCTGCCGGAGAGACAATAATTCGCGTTGTCCGTTCTGTTAGTGGCTGGGTTTATAAAGGGAATGGAGGAGTCATGCATGGTGGAAACTGACGGGGGGAACACCCAGACCAATTTGTCAATGTGTAACAACTGCGCATTTAGGTTCTATTTGCAGGTTTTTTGCATCAGAATTATGTTATTTGTAGACAGTGGGTGGTAGAGTTTATCATTTGAGATAAAGAGAGTGTTTTAAAGAGGTATTTAACAAGCAAATGGTTGTTCATTGTGTACAAAGTGGTAATTAATCAGTAACTTCAAGCAGCTATATGAATTTAGGGTGCCGACTGATTTCACTGCTATTAACTGAAAGGTGTTGTTCAACTTCGATAAAAAAGATAGTGTTTTTAAAAGATATTTAACAAACGGAATGGTTGTTCTAAATAGTAATCAATCAGTAGCTCAAAGATGTAATGTGAATTTAGGGTACAGACTGATTTTACTGTTTGTAACTGAACGGTGTTGCTCATCCTTGATAATAAAGATTGTGTTTTTAAGAGAAACTTAAGAAGAAAAATAGTTGTTCATTTTGCATAAAGTGGTAATTAATCAGTAGCTCCAAGCAGCTATAAGAATTTAGGGTACCGACTTGTTATACTTTTTGTTCCTAAAAGTGATGTTGTTCACCTTTTATAATAAAGAGAGTGTTTTTAAGCGGTATATAACAAACAAAATGGTTGTTCATTTTGTTAAAAGTAGTTATTAATCAGTAACTTTAAACATGATTTTAGGGTACCGGCTGATTATATTATTTGCAAAACTAAGTTTCGGAAATAGTAAATTTCTAATGGCATTTAAGCAAAACAGTGTTTAGAGGTGGTTGTTCATTTTATTCAAAGTAGTAAAAAAGGATTGTTTATTTTTTTCAAAGAAACTATTAATCAGTAACTTTAAACAAGATTTTAGGGTGCCGGCTGATTATATTATTTGAAACTAAAAAGTGTTTATCTTTAATGTAACTGTAAGTTTCTGAAATAGTAAATTTCTAATGACTTTAAAAAAAAAACAATTTTTATATAGAGAGGTTGTTCAACAATGGTAAAAATTCTATTACATATTTTTTTAAAAAAAATGATATAAAGTGCATTATTTCATTGATTTATATGAATTTTGTCTAATACAAAAAATATATAATCCAAAAACTGTATAAACTATTTGAAATTAATTACTGTATTTTAATAATAAATTTTATTATTTAAATTGATGTAATTCATGCATTATTTCGAGAGTTTTTACTTAACTTGTATTTTGCATAGGAAATCAATTTATAAATCATTAATACTTTCTTTTTATATAATTTCGATGACAATCAGAAGAATATATATATATTTATCTTTTATTACAAATTTGTGAAATTTCTAATGTTTGCAAATAATTCCTATTATTCTTAAGCGTTTTATGTAACGGAAATTTTTTTAATTACAAATTTTTAATTTTAATGGGAAAACAGCTTTACTCCTCTGTGAAAAATCTCAAAAAAAAAGAAGGGGGAAAAAAAGGAAGTTACAGTAGAGTAAAAGTGAAAAACTCTTTTTTTAAAGTAATAGATTCAAATAATATGAAGAAAAATTTGATATTTTACTTTTCGTTTAATTTTATTTCATTTTTTGGAATTTTCTTTATTTTATTTAAAACAATTTATCCCTCCTCATATATCTTTCTAAAAATTGTTTCAAAGTTCTGTCATTGTTGTCACTGTAGTATTCTGTAAATAAGAACAGTTTATAAATATGTAATAAACATCAGATGATAAAGAAATATAACTAAAATTTACAATATAATTAAGGATATCAAAATAAATTTTTCAAATGATCTTTAACCACCTCCCCCCCCAAATTACAGTAGTATGCAGTGCAGTATAAATTTTCTTTACAGTATGAGAATTACCGTATGAAAATCTCATTATAATAGTTTTAAAAAGTTAAATATATTGTTTAAGATTAAAATTTTTTAAAAAGCAAAATAAAATGCGATATATTACGCATAATTAATTACTTTAATAAAATAAAATTAGATTCTGTTATCGATTTAAAACTCTTGTTATTCAATCATTTTCCAACATATGATTTAAACTAAAATTATACACACACGAATTATTTTCCATTTTACATCACTACAGCACACCCGATTAGTTTCATTAAACAAAAAAAGGAAACATTTATATACTTACACGTATTACACTACCTTTATAGCTATTCATAATTATAATATAATGAATAATTTTGTGATGCGTAAAAAAGCAAAATTAAGAACCAAAATAAATATCCTCCTAAAATTAAGGCAGGATTACGAGTATTATCATTTTTATTTTTTCTTGATAACTAAAATTGAAGGCGCGACTAGAATTTAAATACATTAAGAATACTTTTTATCATCACAAAGCCGAGGGAAATATTTTAATTATCCTAATGTTTCCGGAAAATCTAATTTTGAAAATGATTTTAATTTCCATTAATCACAAAATTAATTAATAAAAATATAATGAGGTAGCAAAAATGCCACGAGAAGTACATTTTATAAGTTACATAGTTATTAATTGAAAGAGAAAAATTATTAATATTATACGAGTATCATCCATTGCAATTATTAATAGTTTTATTCTCGATAAAAGTAAGGATACATTTTCTCGATTAATTAATTTTGTTATTTATGTTTTGAGTAAATAAATAAATTAATTAAAAATCAATTATAACTTTAAAAGTGTATAATTAATTGTACTGATGGGAAAAATGAGTTTTATTGAGTAATAGCAAGTATTTTAAACACTAATATGTATATTTTGGTAAATATTTTTCAATATTTAAAAAAAGATACATTATTATTCTTTTTTATTGTAAAAATGATTGAATTAAATATCTGAATAAAATTATTTGATTATTAATTTTCTTAATTTTTATAAAAAAGTGTATTAATTTTTTTATAAATCATTAGACTATTAAAATTACTTTGAAAACACAAAAAATAACGGAAATGTTGAAAAATGAATTTAAGTACATAAATATTAAAAATTTTAAATCGTCAATTCTGTAATTATGATGCACTTTATAACATAAAATATTTTGAAAACTTAACATTTTTAAAAGGAAAATATATCCAGAAATTCAGGTAACTTTTAATGATATATTTTATGTTCAAGTTATACTATACAAAATTGAAAAATATTTTGATTTTACTGTACCAAAGAACATTAACATAAGGAACAATTTTAAAGAATTATATTTAATATTATTGATAAAGACTAAAGTTCAGTAGATGATAAACTGAACGATTAATAAACAAGGAAGAAAAAGAATCAAAAATATAAAAATGAAATATATTTCGATGAATTAAATTAGTAAGTAAAAGCGCAATGTTTTACAACAAAGAGTACAAAATATTAATTAATACAGTATTTAATTAAGCGGTAAACTAATAAGATATAAGAATAATTCCCTTTTCGAGAAAATAAATCAATATAATTTAGAAGAAGAAAAAAAAAAGAACGTTTTTGTCAAATTTTTCCACTAGAGTCAAAAAAGGGAGTAAAAAATGTGCTTGTTCTTGTCAATGCAGGATTTCATTTTGGAAGAAATATACTATAATTAGTTGAAAAAACACTGCTTCCGATAAATTCGAATCACAAAAACTACTTTCTTACACAATAATCGTCGAGGAATAGAAAATCAGGCGAAATTCACACAGAAAATACAACTTATATAAATCAGAAGTTTAAAATATTCTGAATCATGAGTTTTTTTTGTTTTTACAAATATTTTTGTTCGTCTCAAAAATCTCATCAATTGTTATTGTTTTTAAACTCAGAAAAAGTTGGTTTCACTTTAATACGATAATTGGTCAAGTTTTGCACACTTGCTATGAAAAATGGATTAATATATTTTAAGTCTTAAACTTTCGTTTTATAAATGTTTTATCCTCTCTTTTGTTCGAATTCCAAAGGTTTATTTTTCTTTGTTACCCAAAGCAGCAGATGTTTGTCGTTGTTCTATAAAATATAAATCATTTTATTATTTTTATCAAAACTAGAAGGAAGATATAAAAGGATACTCTAAATTTAATTTTTCCTATTCATTTATTCAAATAACATAGCAATTAAAATTTTGGTTTATTATTTCTTAAGAAACTACTTTGTTCTTTGCAAAATATATTCCATACCAATCACTAGTATTCTATAATTCGATTATTTTACTCAAATGAATTAATTATTGCATTAATTATTCTACTAAAATAGATTGAATTCTAATCAAGCGTAATACTTTGAAATAAAAAAAAAAAACCGTAGAATTAGCTGCTGTGGAATATTAAACAATTCGGTTAATAATTATTCTGAAAACAGATTTCAAAATTCTATAACAGAGAAGTTTAGTTTTTAAAATGTCGCGGTTAGTTAAAAGTGGTTATCTGTACATTATTTTCGTCAGAATTCGAAATATTCAGTAATTATCGTTTTATTTTACATTTTATAAATACTCACAAATAATATTTTCTTAAACAGTTCTAAAATTTTTATTAAAATTTTTTTTCTCTCCGAGTCACTGTATTGTGACTCGGAGAGAAAATAAATAGTAAAGGGAAAAAAAAGAATACTTTCATTAAATTCTTATAATAATGCTTCGGAAAGCATTATCAGGCTAATTTTATTAGTTTTTAACATAACAGTAGTTAATGGTATAAACAAGAGGTTTTATTTAAATTATATTAGGTACTTAATTTAATAATTACGAAAGTTATTTATTTCCCACATTTGAAATTTGAAGTTTTAATTCTAAGCGAAATAAAAATGCAAAGTATTCAATTATTAGTCACCCAAGGGGCTACGTTTTAGGTGGGACGTTTTGGTGTACCAGATCACTTTTCAAATTTTTATTACGTAAATTAAATTTTTTTTATCGTTTGTTTCAATTTTAATTACATGTAGCTGATATAATTTTCAATTTATTAGTTTATCGTTTGCATCAATTTTAATTACATTTAGCTTAAATATATCCAATTTAATAACTTATCGTTTCCTTTAATTTTAATATCGGAAAAGTTTACTTTTGTCCATTTCTCGATATTTCATCGTTTACTTTAATTCTTATATTTAATTGAATAATTTAATAACAATTATGAAAAAGAGCGCACCTTAGATGACTAAATTTGTTCTTTGCAAAACTTTGCATAGAATTTTATTTTTAAAATTTAGATTTTATTAAATGTTTCAATGTTAAGTATTATAAATATTGTGAAAACATTTTAGGACAAATTATTCTAAAAAAATTTACGTCATTCAGTTTCATAAGTTGTCTGAATTAATTCATTAAGGTTGTGCGTGGCGTAAGGTTACAAACTTCACAATTAGACATTATTTATCCCTATTGCTCGAGGTATATTTATATGTATACAAACAATTTAGATTAAAATAATACATATAAAATTAAATGATGCATAAAATACAAGCTGGGTGCATGAAAACGATAATGCGTTCTATTCAAGTTTAAGACTTGATACATTTTTAAGAACAAATATAATGTACATTAATTTATAACCAAGGTGCTGAGGAATGTAGAAATAAGCTGGAAGAACTTTGGAGAATATTTGTTAAGGTTTCTTCTACAAAGGAATATCGAAATTAAAAAAAAAAAAAAAAAAAAACGGGAAAAGGAACTTCTATAAAACAAGAACCAAAATACGAGTAAATAGTATTTTGCTAATTGTTTTTCGAATTAGACATTTTTTAACGTGAAGTTAATAAATATACGGAATCAATATTATTTTCTTAAATTATATCATTAAGTATAATTGCTATGCTGCCGTTATTATATACATAATTAAAACATGAATATTTTTAATAAACGTGTTGTGTAATTAGCATCCTCATGTAAGAGGCGATTGTTATA
This sequence comes from Nephila pilipes, assembly GCA_019974015.1. Taxonomy (NCBI): domain Eukaryota; kingdom Metazoa; phylum Arthropoda; class Arachnida; order Araneae; family Nephilidae; genus Nephila; species Nephila pilipes. Next base: position 58,652 of record BMAW01058750.1, on the reverse strand, counting down.
TAGGGGATATTTCTGTGTCACTCCAGAAGTGTTTTAAAATTTTTATCAGTTACACATTACAAAAAAAATTGCTTGTTTCTTTTTCGAAAACATTTTAAATTTAGTACCAGTTCCTAATGAGGAATACATATGTATAATAAGTCATTTCATTTAAACATTTAAAAGAAAATAGAAATGACAGATGTTGCGGAATGAAAGAGATATATAATTAAACTTTTTATCAACCTGAAATACTGAGTAACCTTGAAATAGAAGAAACACGTTATAGCCGATGTGTTGAGAATATATCAGTATGTAAAGATTTATTTTAAATTTCATTTTACTGCAGTAATTGATACATTTATTTATCTTAAGATAAATTAAATTTAATAATTTATCATTTGCTTTAAGGGTAACTAAGACGCTATCGACAAGGAAAAAGGTTTTAATAATTTAAAATTTCAAGAGTAATGATAAACGTAAATTCTAAACACAGAGCATAATTATATTTTCAAAATTTGTATTTTATTATTCAAAGCTTTAATAATTATTAAGCAAATATTGTGTATTATTTAAAATTTGCGAGTGTTTATGAGTAAAAATTTACATTCATTGTAAAGGAAATAACCTCATTTCTTTTCGAAAAAATTATCAATTATATGTATAAATTAGATTTTCAGGAAAGTGTACTGAAATCCTAAAAAAAACGCAATTTAAGAAAAACACAAATACAGATACTTTTTCAATGGTAAGGCATGTGTGTTTACAATCTTAAAATTAAATTTTTACAAATATTAAAATTTTTTAACAGCAAAATTTCAAAAAAATATTCTAAAATTTGAAGTATTTTAGTGTCTCAGTTACTTTAATTTTAATATCTAAACAAGATAATATTGTCACTTTTAATACAGGGTTATTCAAAACGAGTTATTCGATTTCTTAATTTCATATTTTCAAAAATAAACGACACAGAATCATAAATAATACATGAATATAAAGGAAATGTAAGTTTTATACTGTGAGTACAATAGGTGGACCTCGGCCCTCCTGTGTTTTTCGCGAAGGTATTTCACGAAAACTGTTTTAGAAGCTTTCACGGAGCTACCTCGCAGTCGGATCGGTCGCAATGGACCAAATGATTTGATGTTACACAGCTGGCCACTTAAGTCATTTGACATATGGTCTAAAGCGATTTCTTTCATAGGGGTTTGTAAATCACCATCACCATTACCCACAAATTTATTTGAACTTAAATAATAGATTTCTGCTGTGGTACTTTCAATTAACACAGACACATTTCAACGTGTTTTGGCAGGAATTTACTTATCGAATTGACATTCTATGTGTAACTAAAGGAAGTTATATCGAACACTCATAAAACAAACTTCCCTTTGCATTCAGGTATTACATATCATTCTGAATCGTTTATTTTCAAAATTATAGAATTTTGAAATCGGATGATACATTTTGAATACCTCTGTATTTTATGGTTTTCTTTCATTCTTTCTGTTGCCTAAATTTGGTGCTGTTTCGGTGCTTGAGAAGCTTGTATGTTTTTGAGTGAGACGACAAGATGGCGATGGAATAAACAATAAAGTGATGCTCGATTGTCAATTTATCTTAGAAATTTTAAGATAATTATTCAAGACAAAGATATTTATTTTACGGATAATAGTGCTACAAAATTTATAAAGCTAACAGGAAGCCTTTTTAGAATTCAACACATGAATCCAAATATAAGCGCAATTTCGCCATACTCAATACACTTTTATTTCTTTTCTATCAGTAATATATTTCCTTTCAAAAGTTCTTCATTGTCAGATTACTAACGACACCAGCCATCAAGAGATATTTAAAAAACCAAAAATCACCAAGTAAATTTTTAATGTTCACCAGTTCATGCAGGATCCATCAAATGGTAAGGAATTGAGATTTGATATCACGCAAACACGCTACATGGTAATTCTTTGAATTAAACTGTGCTGAATTCTAAATTCAGGACTTAGAAACTGTAACATAATATACATCATATTAGATATACATTACAAAAAAAAAATGCTTGTTTTCTTTTAGAAAACATCTTACATTTAGTAGAAATTTGTAAGCAACAAAATGATTTTATCTGTCATTTCATCTAAATATTTTTTTTAAAAAAAAAACAACCAAAAACTCCGATACAGATGTTGCGTCATGAAACAGAGATGTAATAATACTTCCTTTTATCAACCTTTGATATGGAGTAACCTTGAAATCGAAAGAACACGTAATAGTCGGCGAATACAAAAAAAAAAAAAAGTATAATAACATCATGTTGAAAGCATTTTTATATCTTTCGAGCATATCTGTAATAAATATTCCTTCGACAGTTCTCGAGTATCAGATTTTAAATGACACCATCCATCAAGAGTTATTTAAATATCCAAAGCCACCAAGTAAATTTTTAATGCTCACCAGTTCATGCAGGATCCGTCAATTGGTACAGCTTTGAGTGATGATATCACACAAAAGCTACACGTTAATTGCTTAGAATTTATTGCATTAAATTCTGAATTCGGGACTTAAAAACTGTAATCTTCAGAACACGTTATCACCTCAAGCCATGGACCGAATCCGCGTAATCCCGCCCATCGAGTAATTTAAAAAACATGGATGTGGCTGAACAATCGACTTGAAGAGGCAGAATGAAGGAGGAGGCTTTTACTAGGTGCATGGTTTCTAATTACTGAGATTTTAGTCTGGATATCAACAGCTTGAGATGCTTGAATAAGTATAGGCATCAGAATTACGCTGCTATTGAGTGGGTGGAGTCGCTGGAAGATGACAGTTTATTGATGTGGGAGGTCTGAGAGAAAGATGACAACTTGTATCCTTCGATCCATCATTATTACCTAGATACTGAGGTGATGTTCTCGAGGTGAGTGAACGGTGGACATTTCTGAGTACGCAGAAATGTGTCCGTCGTTCACAACATTCTTGGAAGAAATACAAGGTGAAATAAAACGAAGAAAAACAATTGTAGGGTGATGATGAATGAAATTGTTATGCGCAAGTGCATGGGCGCTCAAACAATGAACCTCCAGAGTTTAACACGTTTGAGGAAGTGAATGAAATAGCGTTCAATGCTATCTATCTGTAAAGGAACTGTTCACACACTTCTCTGTGAAAGATAATACAACCTGCTAATGAGTCATCATACACAAACAGAAAATATCGATAAAGTATCATCGATGACGAATGATGTCCAAAGGGTAATTCTGATGGATGGCAACACCTATCCTCACTTGGCTACTGTATACAAATTGTTGTTGCAGTAGTTTCTTGTCAGTGACTAATCGCCAGGGGGCGGGATGCAGAGGGAAGTGTGCATCCCCCCAAGATTTTTTTTCTTTCTCAAAATTGAAAAATATTTCAGGATAATTTTTTTATTATGCTATTATTTTGATGTTTCAAATTTTGAAGAAAGTATTTGTTTCTCGATAGCTTAATTTTTTTTCATCATGAAGAGAAAGAAGGATTCCATCTTAGCCGATTCCTGAGAAAAGAATAGAAAAAGTCTTTGCTGTCTCTAAAAGGGTGCATCTAGCACACACGCTCAGTGTTTGTAGATGAAAAGAGGAGGAGGGATACATCCCTTTTGAAAATACAACCCCCAACATTCAACTTTTGTTTAAATATAATCTTAAATATAATAAATATAATAAAGATTATATTTATTAAATAATCTTCATTTTTGTGCAATTTGTATTACTTGATAAAATTATATCAATGCTTGGACGGTTTTAAAGAGAAGAAATAAGACTGATATAGCGTATTATTTACTTTTTATCGAGCGCTAATTCTAAACTACAAAACTGCTTTTTTTCATGGTAATGACAATACTCAAACCCAACATTAATTTCTGGGTACTTCATTGATTCTTGTATAACCCTGATTTCTCATCTAATAATTACCATATCCATTTAAGAGAGCTCAAAAATGATAGCGATTCGTATTAACATTTTTTGATTGATTGTTTATTAACGTCGCACCTAAAAGCAATACGAGGGCTATTGGAGACGGAACTCGTAATTATTTTGAATCTCGGTCGAGGACAACACTTGAACTGGCACCTCCCTCCTCAAACTTCCTTGGCATGCCAATAGGAGGACTTGGAGCCTCGACAGATTTAACATGCATCAGCCTCGCTACGCGATGAGTTTTCAATGGCATTAGGCTCGAACCAAAGACACGACGGAAATAACACCGGCCACGAGATCACGACCATGACCACTAGGCTATCACAGCCACGTAATTCGAAACCCCGTTGAAGAATAGTTCCTTAAACCATCCCAGATATTCTTGATCCAGGGTGGACAGCTGGGATGGCTGTATCAATCTGAGAAGGGATTATGTACAGGTATTATATTCCTTCTGTATTATTCTTTATTCTGTATACTTTTTACCATTAAGTTCTTCGTCAAACCAACAGTAGCCCCACTTTCATTTGGCGACGTTTATAAAAGCAAGCCGTATAAAAATTAGGGAAAATATGGATTATTAAATGTAAATTTTGAAATTATATAAATGTGCTCAATGTATAGAAGGATACAGTTAAAAGTACTCTGCAAATATTTGAAGTTTGAAATGCAGTAAAATTTTTGTGTAAGAAGTACCTAAAGACAAGTACATTACTTACAAATGTAATTCAACTAAATATTATTAATTGCATGCATGTAATTAATTATGTTTATAAATGATTTTCTTTGGATGAACAAATACGCAAACATGCAGATATCTCAATGCTAAGATGTGACTGTCATTGTATGTGAGAATAATTTAAACTTGGCGTAAAATAAAATCATTTTTCCTTATCGAAAAGGCTCCTGCCACCTTATTAATAATTTTTAATTCAAATGAAAGTTCTTGTGGATTTTTTAAAATTGTGGATTGTGTTTCAAGAAGTACAACACTAGCTTGCTTTCCGCTTCATAGCAACAAGAACGTAGTTTTATAATTAAATATTTTACATATTTGTGAATTATCCTTAAATAATGAAAAAACTAAGATATTAATTTAAAATTGGACTGTGAAAATATTTAAAATTCTGTTAGCCACTCAATGGGCTATTGTTTTAGTTGGATCACTTTTCGCGTACCGGATCACTTTTCAATTTTTTTTTATCGTTTGCTTCAATTTTAATAACATATAGCTCAAATATATTCCATTTAATCGTTTGCTTTAATTTTAATTACATGTACCTAATATAATATTCAATTTAATAATTTATCATTTGCTGTAATTTTAATTACGTTTAGCTTAAATGTATTCAATTTAATAATTTATCGCTTACTTTAATTTTAATATCGGAAAAGTTTACTATTGTCCATTTCTCGATATTTCATCGTTTACTTAATTCTTATATTTAATTGAAGAATTCAATAATAATTATAAAAAAAAGCGCACCTTGGATAACTAAATATGTTCTTCACAAAACTTTGCATAAAACGTTTTTAAAATAGTTTCATTGTACATTATCTTTCTATAACTATTTTACGAATACATTCATTTAAATTCAATTCATACGCAAAATATTTTTTTTCATATTATTTTTTAAATTTTTTATTTTCATTCAATAATTATTTTCATTATCATTTCAATACAAGATAAGAAAGACATAACATGACATTTTCACAGCAAAATTATTTAAAAATATCTCGCTTCCATTGAAACTAGGTCACGAATGTCTATGGGGCGACAGTCCATCATTTTAAGAAACATTTAATTAAATTTATACATAAGGATTCATTCATTTGGTAGCTGTATGTATTAATTGATTATAGATGAAAGGAGAACGCAGCAGAAATATTCCGTTTATTAATTCAATGAAGTGAAAAGTTGTCGCAACTTGAACAATGAACTAACAGTAAATTCCGACAACGTTTAAATAACTTTAATCTTCGTACCTTTGGTCAACAAAGATTGCTGTAACAGTCAACATCGAACATAGTTTGAAAGTTTTGACAACAGTGAGGTCCAGATATATAATTTGAATGGAATATTTACAATGTTATGCAACTTGGGACATGAATTATTCATATATGTATTATCAAGCAAAAGAATTCAAAGCTCTTTTTAACTTTTCCAAATGAATTAAGTTAAGAATAATTAATTTTAGACTGATTCCTTCGCACACTGAATGATAAAATGTTCTAAAAGTTTCAATAAAAAAGGTTAAGGATATATGTCATTAATAAAAGGATTAAATGTTCGAATTTTTGGTGAGCGTGTTGTGAATGCAGTTTGAAGATTTTTATTTTTATCTATTAATTTTTATTAATTATCTACAATAGTGTTGTAGCTTCTTAAAATCATATACTTTCAAAGGCACTTTTTTGTAATAGTTTTATCCTAGTACATTTGAAGGACTTAGATAACGATTTAACTTTTGATAATTTAATTTCATAGTTACTTGTTTTCACACATGTCCCTAATGTTTTCCTTTACCATATATTCCTGTAGAAAGCAATTTCTGTTTAAAATTAATAAATATATTTATTAAAAAAATAATTTTCAATTTGATCAAGTTAAAATAAACATGTACTAAGTTACTTCTTTGGGAAGTCAAATAAGTTAGTTGAAATTCTTAGGGTAAAAAAAGAGAAAGTGTGTGCTTGTTTATTGACGTCGTATTATGAAGCAACAAGTGATTTATCAAACATGGTTGACTTAATTTTGAAACATGGTTAATTGATGAGGATGACACTAAGCTAGCACCACATTCTCTAAGCTTCCATATTGTTCCATAAGTTTGAATTTTATTCTCTTCTCAGAAGAAGGGGTATTGTGGCCTGGAGGGCAATTTAATATTTTCCAGAGAATATTTCAGTCAATAATTTTGAACAGATAGGAGTGACCTTGGCGACAAATATGGTTGCCATATTTGGTGGAAAAACAGATACTCTTGGATTAAAAAAGAAGTATCAAAAATGATTACTGGAGAACATATATGAGAGTGACTGTGCATTTCAGTTAGAGTATATGTCCCTCATGCAATATTGATTGCGGATTTTGAATTATTGCGTTCAATGAATTGGTGGTACTGTATATTTATATGTGAATGTTAATTTTTGTTTTGTTTTGTTAAAAGGAAATATATTGTATTTACTACAGAGTCTAAGAGTAAAATTTCGATTTATTCCAAAAGAATATGCATGTTTATAACGAGACCTGCCTTATATTTGAAACCCGTTCAGTTCCGTAATAGTATATATGAATGAAATAGTAAATTTACAAAACTTAATAAAATATTCTTTTCTAAAATCCCTTCATAAATTTGAGGGGCTTAAGATCGGAAAAATAAGGTAATTGAATTTTTTAGAGAAAAAAGGGAAGTTTACTAAGATAAAAAGAAACTGTTAATTTTTTTTAATTAATTAGTCACCCAAGCAGATTTTGTTTTCATAAAACCTCAATTCGCCTCTATGACCATTTTTAAAAAAATAAAACACAAAATGCAAGATACTTGTTTAATCATCCAACCGATTCACAATATTTTCAGTTTGAATTGTACTCACCTGATCAAAGTATTAGTTTTGAAAATGAAAATTAACACGTAAGGATTTATTTTATTTTCATTTTACGGCAGCAATAATCATATTTAACTAAAAATGTAATCAACTTTGTAATTTATCGTTTGTTTTAATATATGAAAAGAATACTATTGTCGACCATAATTGTTTGTCGTTTGCTTTAATTCTAACACCTGAAAAAAATATTATTGTTCACTTCAATTGTTTGTCGTTTGCTTTAATTCTAACACCTGAAAAAAATATTATTGTTCACTTTAATAGTTTGTCGTTTGCTTTAAATTTTAATACCCGAAAAGAATATTATTGTTGACTTCAATAATTTATCGTTTGCTTTAATTCTAATATTTAATAATTATTTTTAAGAAAAATTAGTACCTTACTTGGTTCAATCAGCACTTTGAAAACTTTGTATAGAACAATTTGCGATTTCTTTTTTAATCGGAGAAAAAAAATTTTTTTTTTTCATCCATTACGAATCCAACATCTGAAATAGCTTTCATTTATTTTGTTCCAAATTCGACAAGATATAAATTTCCGTATTTTTTCTCAAGACATTTTAAAAAGCCAAATCAACGCTAGTTACACCCTTTATTTCGCGGAATATGCGTGCATTACCGTTGCCCGAGCAAGAAAAATAGTCACGGGGCGACAGGAGCTACATCATATCTGTTTCTTTTAACTTGACAACCATATATCATACATTCCTGTCTCCTAAAATGGCAATTACTTTTATCATTCATAAGACGTACGGTACGTAATAGTTCTTAATGGAAGTTTTATTCAAAAGAACTGTTTATTCTAACAGTTATAAAACAATTTCAAGATATAGTTTTTCAAATCACGGACTGAAGACGGATTATCTAAAGATTCGTAGTGACATAACGTATTACTTCCTATGTTCATTTAGGTACAGGAATTGTAATCGTCTTGTTTTGAGTATAAAGTAAAAATATTTTAAATATTCGTAAAACTTTTCATTGCATTTCTTTGCGATAGATACTGATCTTTCTAAGGAATTCTGAAGAAAAAAAAATGAATTTATGACCGTCCATATTTTGTAAAGTATTAAATGGTTAAAATGAGGAAAAATAAAACCTATTTGTAATATACGAACCATTAAATAGTCCTGAAAAAAAAACCCGAATAAAATAAGAGTTCTATGCAAAAAACAGATTTATCCACCCAAGGTGCGCTTTTTTTTATAATTATTATTAAATTATTCAATTAAATATAAGAATTAAAGTAAACGATGAAATATTGAGAAATGGACAGTAGTAAACCTTTCCAATATTTAAAATAAAGGAAACGATAAATTATTAAATTGAATACATTTAACCTAAATGTAATTCAAATGAAAGCAAACGACGAATTATTAAATTGAATATATTTAAGCTAAATGTAATTAAAATTGAAGCAAACGATAAATCATTAAATTGAATATTATATAAGCACCACGTAATTAAAATGAAAGCAAATGAAATTTATTAAACTGAATATTATATCAGTTACTTGTAATTAAAATGAAAGCAAACGATAAATTAATGAAATAAATTAAATTATTTAAATGTTAAATTAAATTGAATATATTTAAGCTAAAAATAATTAAAATTGAAGCAAACGATAAAAAAAAAATTGAAAAATGACCTGGTACGCCAAACTAAAAGCCCTTAAGATGGCTAATAAATAAACAAACGTTTTAAAAAGTTTAAAGAATGTCACTCACCTCTATAAATTCTCTGTGTGCTCGTCGAGAAGTCTGTCTGAATATCCATTTTATGATAAACCATGTTTGGTAATCCAGATTTCATCTGAAGAAAAAAAAAGGTATTATAAATAATCAGTTTTCAAGACAATATTTTTTTTTGTAAAGCTCGTTTAATTTATTTGTAGTGAATTCCTTAACATAACAATAAGCTAATTTCAGAATATCGAAATTTTGTTTTATAAAAATAATGATGCACACAAAATGTTAAGCACACACATTATATATGTATGCATTGCATTCAAAAATTATTCGATCATAATTTTTCGTGCGTAAACAAATGAAGCTGGGAAGGAGTGGTTTGGTGCACGTATGTAGGCGGTCCTAATGCATGCGCGTGAATTTTTTTCCAGCCTACAGAAGCTGTCAGCCGCCATCACACTGCTGGTAACTGAAGAAGAGTAAATGGTCACTGCTGCGTTTTCGATTTTGACAAAACGAGGGGGGAAAAAACTTAAACATAAAGCTACTGCATTAAATTTTGTTTACGATCCTGTTGAATGTTATTGTGGATCGTTTGGCAAACGTAAATATTTAAGGCTCCCATCTACGGGACATTTTGATTCCGTGAACGTAATGTTAATCCTATGGAATTTCTACTACAGTTCTCAAATCTTTAATATTTTACCTATTTGAAAAACAATAAAGTGCACCCGAAAGAGGAAAAAATAACGAAGGATTCTGCAGAATTACATTTTCCCTTCGATTTTCGAATACTTTTTTAAAGACATAAAAACCCACAAGCGAATCATTAAAATAATGGTAAAAATATTTTCAAGAATCGGAGGAAAAATGTTACTCCGCAGAAACCTTCATTATTTTTTACTCTTTTGAATTCACTTTATTGTATTCAAATAGGTAAAACAGTAAAGATTTGAGGACGGTAGTAGAAATTCCATAGGATTAACATTAAGCTCACGAAATCAAAATGGCCGGTGTAGACAGAGCCTTAATCTTTTCCCCCTTTTATTTCAATTAAATTTAATTTAAATTCGATTCTAGGAATATTATTGGTGAGGACACATACTTGCGAACGCATAATTACGAAATAAAAGTATTCGAAATCGTTCCGTAATGCAACAAAACGATAGAAGGAAAACCTTAAAATACACCAGCCTTCTCTAAGCTAAAAAGTAATATAGCTGGGTTAAGTAGGTTTGTTAACTTTTGTCCTTCCTTCCAAGGAGCATGTTAGCACAACATATACATTACGTGTCTTAAGGAGTATCAAACCACGAATTGAAGGATTTACATGTCACGCAGAAAATCTTTCACTTTGAAACTTCTAGTCGAAGTGACAGTTAACAATAGTAATTTCTCTATTCACGCAGGTAAACGGTTCCGCGAAAATGACGTTTAAATGGAAAATGTGAAAAGCCGTTTCAAACAAGAAACGGTTCCTCATTCAAAAATATTTTTATTCCCTTCTTCGAAGTCAATAAAACAAGCTAAGTCTTACTTAAGTATATTTCACGTATTCAGATCTAAATACTTATTGTTAGTGTACTATTGCATTAATATAGTTTTTATTTTTATTTTCATCACATAGTAGTATCTCTAGTATATTTCACTAGTTTGGCAGTTGGTGGTGTGACGCTTTTCAATGACGTTTTCGGAACGATAGTATTTTTTTAACAGCACAAATTGTGGATTCATTCTGCCACGTTGATTTCCTCCCATTTTAATACCCGGATAATATTGTTATCTCAACTTATCCAGGTTTTAACCCTTTACTGAATTTTTATTATCAGTGCTGCTTGGCGATGCCATAGATAATGTAGGTCACAAATTTTTTAACGCATTAGCAATGATCATCATTGAATTGAAAATGTCACGCTATAACGAAATTCCAGAATTTGAATTTTCACACAACAGCACTGGCTCTTGAGTTCTTAGAGTTTGTGACGTTGAGCTATTGGCTATTTTCTCTTCTCTAACCTCGGAGACTTTTATTGTTTTGAATTGCATAAAACTACAATTTCTTCCCAGCCAAAATGAAAACGTAATTAGGTAAACTAATGAAGATGGAAGTGAGGTGATTTATATATAATTATATATAAATGATATTCAATTAATGAAAAATGAGGGGAGATAGAAGATAAGGATTTGTGGTTAGAGAATTGTTATTCAGATGATTCTTCTGTTAGTTTTGTGGATCGAAGAAACTTTCTCTAAAAGTATTAGTTACTGCTGAAGAGAGTTTCGAAATTAAGAACAAGTGGAACTGGTAAGATAGATTTTTTTATTTAAATAAAAAATTAAGATAGATTATTAGGTTCAGACGTTAAAGAACTATTCAATACATATATAAATGATATGCAAATGATATTTAGTGATATCAAATAAAGAGTCTGTTTCGTTTTTGGAGTGTCTCCATTTGGAATTAAGTAATTTTTGATTAATATATTAGATTGAGATATGGCACAATGAGTCAAATAGCGAAGGACAACCGTCACAAGTTAAAGCGAGTAATAATTCATCCGCATAAATAGAAATCATGGAGTGTTAACTATGTTTATATCTTTTTCCAATTCCTAATGATCGAAACAAGATTAGAGACCAAAGTCATCATGAAAACTTACCGTCGAAAAATCCACAGCACTATGAAAGAGTGTTCATACAAATGACATTTGTCCAGACCCATACAAGCCAGAATATAATCCGGTGAGACCTGATTTGACTTACGTTTGGGATAAATGGTGAAAACTTTACTACTATTAAGGAATGTCAATGATTTTATTTGACCTCTAGAGAATCTGCTAAGAGCAGACTGCTCGTCTTTGCCTCAATTAAAATTCAACAATGCACAAAGGCTTTTTCCCCCTGTACCAAGCATGCAAAGGAGGAAATATCATAATTCATTATTTGACATCGTGAGTTGCGATTTCCTGGAATTCGAGTTCGCCTTCAGAAACAGTAAGATATGATGTTACCTTCTCAGTTAATTTAATTGTGTAAAATCCTATTTTACTATACTGCTTGGCGCGCTTTTTAAAATGGCGCCAAAATGGCGCTAAACGGGCTAATTTATCGAAACCGTTTCAATAGGAAACAATATGGCGTTTTATCCGAAAGACAAAAAAAAGAAAAAAAAAAAAAAAAGTGGCGTTTTGAAGAAAATGTGTAAACTACATAAAAGCACTTAAAACAATGGAAAAAGCGCTCTCCGAACTCTAATGGTTTCAACAGGATGATATCGGAACTACAATTTCCCAAGCATTGTAATCGTAAAAAAAGACAACTATAGATGAAAAGAATAAAAAAGATTAAAAACCACTAAAAAAAAAATAAAGGTAAAAAAAATCAATGATCTTTAACAGTGACAGCCTTTTTGGCCAGGTATCCATAAAACTGATATTCTGCCTGCGCAGACTGATTTTGTAATGGATGTTAGACTGCCGACCCCGTTTACCATAAAAAATTCAGAAACTCACTGTTTTCAAATCCCAAATAATTTTTCTAATAATCTTCAATGCTAATTTTTCTCCTTTCCGTGACATCATTCGAAACTTCTGTGCAGTCATGTAATGATAAAGCTGATATAAAAGTGTGACTTTGTAATGGACACTTAACTACCGACCACGTTCATCAAAAAAAAAAAAAAAAATGTCGGTCAAGTGTCCAATCAAGCAACTGATGAATGATCCATTCCAGCGTGAAAAGTGCAAGACGAGAAACGGGTTTGTTCTCATGGTAGGGTTACCAAAAAATAATTTTCGATACTACAACTTTCTAAGATTTTATGCTAGGGATACCAACTTGGCCATTTCTGGTCTACAAAAATTCGTCACCAAGCAGTACGCTAAATTAAGATCCACTCATTCAACGTGAGATGGAAACCAATCGATATATATATATATATATATATATATATGGCGACAAATGCTTTAGCCTCATATATGCTATATGTACATATTATACAATTATAATATTGATTCTGGTTGTACTGTATTTATTAAAAACCTTTTGTAACATGGGCTATTCGCGAAGTATTTTCCTTTAACTAACATTTGGGGTTTCTTTCTGATTTTATATTTGAGTTTCCAGCTTGTTCCCGATCAAATGGAACGTGATGCAAATTAA
>BMAW01058750.1:6727-45250 GCA_019974015.1 Nephila pilipes | reverse complement strand
GAACTTCAAAGCGGCGTCGTAGGAAAATCGCTCATCCGTATAGGAATGCACACAATTGACCGCTAAAGCGACTTAGCTGATCGAAGTGGAAATTGTCACCCGACCACAAAGTACTGATGCCATTGTTTGCTTGAAGTTTTCTTATACTTTGTTTGTGTTCAAAATGCTTGACTAAAAATATCCGATCACACGACTTTAAAAAAATATCCGAATGAATGCTTGTGAAGAAGGAAAATCGACGTAAATGCTAGAAAAAAGTTAAGTGATAAATGTATTTGATTTGCTTTCCTTCAATACTTTCGAGCCCAATGAACCAAAAAAGAGAAAGAAAAAATAAAATTATCTTTAGTTCAGAGTAGCATATTGGTGACTTCAACTTGTGTACAATGCTTTTTCACTTTTGATAACATTTGGTATCAAATATTTTGTTTTATAAGAGAAATGTTATAGTTGAATTATTTTAATTGTAGCCTTTGAGTTGTAGAGGATATGATTGAATAGTGTTTTTAAAGCACCATTCATAAAGCACCACCATAAGTAATCAGGTGCCTTTTGGGTCAATTTTAGTTCTTCACGTAGTTAACACAATTATTAGCACCAACGCACTGGCGGACATTTTCAGAAGCCACTCTAAAATAAAGCATATTGTTTCAAAACTTTTCTGTCTCGTGCGAGTAAAAGCAGTCCAAAACGGATGTTAATGTCAATGACACTTTAATCACAAATATTCAGGACAAGACAACGCGAAGGTAACGACATATTTATAGCAGAATCAGGTAACACAGTAGTTATTCGTACAGATCAGCAACACACATACCCAGAAGCACTTGCAATAACAGTCACAGTTATATCAGTGACGCTCAACTCATCTACTTATGGTTTGCACAATGGATAAATCTCCACAGTAATACTTCGAAGGACACCGACAGCCTCAAGCAGATACAAATCGCTTCTCAGCAGATTCACTCGGTCACGCTACCGGCAATTCCTCGGTAGATACACTTAGTCAATACCGACATCTTCTCATCGACGCATGGTAAATTTAGGAAAAATCTGTAATTTTCCTCCCAGTCCCAATTCTTTCCTCTTTGTGAATTTAGTGTCAGAATGCTCTATTTATTACATTTGCTATGTCTAAATTTAGTGCTTCTCGAATTACTCAAAATGAAATTACTATTTCCCTTATTTTTTAGTAAGCTTCTTAGTTTATAAAACGTGAGTGTCTTACTATAAAAAAACCTACATCGTCCTTTGAAACTGATGAAGATTTTGCATCTAATAAAATGGCCCAGCGATAAAATAATCTAAAGCGGAAATTAAACTTTTCGAAGAACAAAGAAAACAAAGGAAGCATATATCATTCTTTGATTCTTTAATTTCACATTATTTAAATTATTATTCTAAAGCACACAATTTATCTAAGGAGAATGAGTTTGTAGAATGAGAAAAGTAACGATGTTTTATAAAACACACATAAATCAATAAAATTCTCTGAAGAACATAGTAGAATTTTTCGATAGAAATTAAAAGAGTATTTCTACTGAATATACAAAAAGTGAACTGTTTTTCATGGTCACCTGTAAATCGTTCCCAATACAATACTAACATAATAATATAATATTTAAGATTAATTTTTTAAAATATGAAATTTTCATTGTTACTATGTCAGAATTCATGTTGCCCGAAAGACAACAGCTTTTTGTATGTATTAAATGAATATTTATTAATGAAAGCGTAGTTTTTAATAAATGACCAATAAAATAATCGAGCACCGCTTTTGAAAAGTGTTTAACGGAAGCTTTGAAGAGGTAAATAAGAGAACTTGAATATCCATTCCAAATATTAAAAAAAATACATCTTTTTGTAAGAATAATTAATTTGAAATAAAATAAGTACGAATTCTCTTTTGAATATGAAGTACCCAATGAAGTACCGCATTGTGAAATATTTTTATTGCTTACTTTAATCTTTTTTAACATTATGATTTTATTTTGGATTTCAACAAAAACTACTATTTTATTTTAATCTATTTTGTATTTCATGCAATTGTTATAATGTTAGCTTCGTATATTAAAAAAGTTTTTCACAACATTAAATTTTTCGCAAATTTTCAAAGAGTTTATATTCCAGAAACAAGAGCTTATCACCCATTTAAATATAACAAACATCCTGTTGATGTGTCCTTATGTATTTACAAATCATTATCAATTCGCGGAAAGTATATTTAAATCATCAAGTATGTTTTTATCAGGGGAGATTAATCAACTATTTTATTTAATCAATGACTCATTCACAAATCTCTAAAGACATTCAGACAGTCCGTTTATGGCTATAGGAAGAATCAATGTTGCGATTAGTCTTTCATTTTCAATAAAGCCGCCAAGCTTGTTAACATACATTTGAAACCAGACTAAAGTAATTTCAAATGAATGTAATCAGCCGAAGACTCATTTATTTAAGCAATAATTTTCCTCTTTTCATGAGAATGAGTTGACTGTAATTGATATTTAAAATAGAACACATGTTTTTAAACATATGTTCTATTTTAAATATCAATGTTATGTTATTCATGTTTTTTAAACAAAATTTCTTTAGTTAAATCTCAGTATTTATTTATAAGAATTTTGAACGAATTTATAGATTTTTACAGCGTTTTTATGTATTTCACTTGGTGTGTGTATCTGTCTGTCTGTGTGTGTACCAGTGTGTCATCAAATTTTCGATCGTTAATTTAACCAACTTCTCATCGAGCAAGAGCTCTGAAACTTTGGGAATCGTTCTTATTCGCCTAACAATGCAATATTTAGACATTTGCGACAAGTTTTAACTAATATTTCAATAATTTTCTTAGTAAATTTTGTCACCATGTAAAAATGTTGTTTTTAAAAACGTCGATTTTTATCTCGAATTATTTATAAAGTCAAACTTTTCTTTGCCACATTGTTATCATAGTAACAACATAAATAAATTAAGTACGCGCTTGGTAAACTAAAAGAAATCATTTAACTTTATTGAATTCGTGGTGAAATTTAATTAATTGATCAAATTTTTAGCATGTTTTTCTAAAATATTTTTCTTAGGAAGGCTATAGAATAAACAGATATTTTTATACTTATATATTTATTATAATCTTTAAGAAATATGTTTTATTTACGTAAAACTACTCCTCAAAATGCAAGCAAGTAATATCCAACTGCATTTACTTCATTTATGGATAACCCTTTAACAACATTTGTGAATTCTGGTGAAAGAGCCAATTTTACAATGCAGTCAACAAGCATCTGTACATTCGATCTAATTAAATAAACAATTTGTTGATACCATTCAAAAAACAAATGCATTACTATGAATTAATAATCACCTACAAATTAAAAGAAAAATTAATACTTTTTTGTATAATTCATTTCTAATTCGTTAATTTAATTTTCATTGATTTAGTTTTTTAATTGTTTGAATACGAGGAAAATAAAATAACTATACTTTTATAGAGTTTTTGTGAGATAATCTATTTCTTGAACTCTTTGCGAATAAATGTAACAAAAGCGTATCTATTTCGACGCATGAGTGAACACTAGCAGAGAAGTTGTTTTATTTATTTATTTATTTATTTATTTTTTTTGAGAAAATGCAACAGCATAAAATATTATTAAACGATTTTTATAACAAGTTTAGGCCTTGAAATAATATAACACTATAGAAGATTTATTTCTATTTTGCAAAAATGTATTAGTTTCTGAAATATGCTTAATTTGATATTCAAAATATATATAAGCACACTATCTTAATTGCTTATTTTGATATATATAGACTTCAAGTCCTTTTTAAAAAATTTCTGACGTTTTATGTATGTGTGTGTTAAATTTTTTTAAGAGAAATATTAATAATATAATATTTGAAACTAAATGTGTAAGTACATTTTAAATTCACTAGATACCAATATTTATATGCATGTTCACAGTTTTTATGTTTGTTTAATTATTCCTATAGCTGAATTCCCAATTTTTAAAAAATAATTGTAATAGTAATCACAAGAAAGCAATTCAAGATATTGGAAAAAGGTACTCTTGACAACAGCTGCTTTAAAACGAGTCACGTTTTACGTCATCTTACTAGGAATTTATTTTTATTTTGTTAACATCGGACTGGATATATGTTATTGAGTTTTACCAATGACCAGTTCTTTAAAATTGCATTTCAAATCCAAACCGAAGTAAGGGATTGACAGAGAAAAGTGGATTTACTATTAAAACAAGAATCTGAATATGTTGAATTATTGCATTGTTTGAAGAAGATAAATAGTTTTTCAAAATTTATTTATTTGAAAAGCTTTAAGTAAATACATTTTACGAAACAAAAATTTAACCACTCATAGAGGCCAATCATTTTTATTCTTTTTTGAATTTCTAATCATTTTAGTACAAAATAACAAATTTATATTAGAAAAAGCAGATGACAAAGTTACACCTTTAGATAAATCTATATATAATTATAGGTTTCATTCTGTAAAGATGAATGAAAGAAAAGTTATTGATTTTGCTGTTACTTTTTGATTACTTAAGTCATTTATTTAATTAGGGAGACAAAAACAATAACCTTCAAATGTATTAGGATTGTTCAATTAATCTAGGATTATTATCCAGAAAGTTATTTTAATGTATTGGACAATGTACTAATAGTTACTGTGGCATCATATCCATGTTATTTAATTGGAATATATTCAGTTAATTCAACCATTGAGAAAATTCTCTAATGCTCAGCAAAGTTTTTTTTGTAATTTCTTGAATAAAAGTTGCTGATAGCATATCTCTTCTATAGGAAATATCCACTGAAACAGACAATCATATAAAGTGCTTGCGAAATTATGCAATGTTCTGCGACAGCGTATTTCGAAACTCTAAGCTAATTCATGGTAAGTAGTGTATAGTATCTGTCTTCCTATCCAGATATTTCTTTGGCATTAATCAAAGTGAGGGGGAGAACATTAAAGAAGGTTCAGTCAGTAACTTTCTTCATATAGCATTTTGAAAAATTTCATCTGAATTCGGGCGGTTACCTTGACTCCAAATAGATTATAATTATATTTTTTCAGACGGGTAATCTGCGATAAAATATATGTTGCCCAATACACAAAGTGTGTTTTTAAATGCAAGCCAATGTATTCACGGAAGAACCCTAACATATAAATAGTGAAAATGATGTTGATTTTTTATCAACATCAAATTTAGAAGTAACGCGAAGGCTAACATTAACGGACCGTAATTTTGAACAACGGTCAGGAGAAAATGACACTTCACTTTCCTAACTTCCACACCATTCCAACATGTGAGCTTTCAACCCGATAGATTCATTGTGCATCGGCTGAGCTACAGGGTGTTTCATGGCATAGAGACTCGAACACACAACTCGACTGAAAAAATGACAAGATGCGAAAAATGTTACGAAGACTGTATTCAAAATTTCCAGAAATTTGCGCTGATTAGAAGCCGATATATTTTCGTATTTGTTGTCATCTACACGAATGATCCTTTTTATTTGTCACTGACCATTCAATTGATTGATTGTTTTATTAATGTCGAAATTAAAAACAGCACCAGGATTATTACAGACGGACCTCGTCGTTATAAACCTGGTTTAAGTGACGAGGTTAAAGACGAAATGACCTGAGCCGGCACCTCCCTCTCCAAGCTTCCACACCTCGCAATCTGGAGGACTTGAAGCTTCGACAAATGTAACATCCATTAGACCCGCTACACGCAGGTCTTTAGTGGCATCGGCACTCAAACCCACGGCTTCTCGGAACAACAACAGACGCGCACTCGCTACAATTCCTACTAGACTAAAACGACCATCCTTGGAATGTTAAATACATACCCTAAAATTTTTTTAATACTATTCAAGTTAATATAAATGACTAATTTTTAATAGAACTCAAAGAAAAAACCCATTGTTATTGAGTATCATAAGCAACCGAGTTTTTCTTTTTCAAAAATCATATTTTTGTAATTTCATTCTACGTCCGCTGAATCATCAGGATTTCTGATTGTGACAAAACCTCTGTATTAAAAGTGAAATTCAATAGATAGACATGTTTACTATTAATTTTCAGTTCTTGAAAATGGAAAAGTTTAGTTGCGAAGAAATCCCAAATTATTGGTTTTATTAAGTACCATACAACAATGTTATTTCAGTAGATGTTCATTGCACCTGTAAAATAAGTAATTTACTTCAAAGAAACCAAATGTGGATGTGTATAGGAAGTTCTTGTTGTGTGTCAATACAAATTGCATTAATATAGGATATTTATAATGTACTAGAAATTTTATAATCCTTCGAGGTTATAAGTAAAAATACAAAGTAGAAGAGTACAAAAGCGCAGGAGTTTATCAAATTGTTCAATGATTTACTAAGTATTGTTTTTTACCTTATATATGGTTTAAATATTTATTGGTAAGTAACTTTATATTACAATACGAATTTCATACAAAAGACATGATAAATATCATTTCAATCAGAAATATTCAAAAGAATGTGAAACAGGAATTGTTCGTGAAACTTCGTTTAACTAACACGAGAAATTTTTTTATGACTTTAATATTCTAGTTTCAAACTCCTTTCGAACCAAATAAAACGTGATTAAGCAAATTAGATAAACTTTAGAAATGTAGTGAATAGAAACATTCAAGTCATATAAAAGCTACAGAGAAAAATTATTGATTGGAAAGATTGCGGATGTTGAAAGAAAGAAAAAATGTGAAGAGTTTAAATAGTGCGATGAAGTCACTTGCATGTCTGTCGCATCTGTAGAGACTAGGCCCCAACACTTTCTGGTCTAAGTTTTTCTATTGTGGATTTATTTGCATCGTATGCCGGTAAGAGTAATCTTTGATATTTTATAGAAGTTATTTGTATCCGAGTGGAGGAACAGTGGACTAGTAGACATAATTTCTCTTTCAAGAGAAACAATAAAAGAGGCTTTGAAAATGTCTTTTTTTAATTACTTTATCAATACTTCGAATTAAATTGAACTTTAGATTTCATATTAGAGAAATATTTAAGATGACAGACGATTCGGTTTATGGAGACATGCCACAAATGTACTAGAATGGAATAAGAATTCAAAAGAATCTACTAGATCATAATTTAAAAGAACAGAATAGAATGTACAGTATACTAGAAATTTTATAATATTCTTCCAGGTTATAAATAAGTATAAACCTAATAGAAGAATACAAAAGTGGAGGAGTTTATCAAATTACTCAATGATATATATACTAAGCATTATTTTTTTACCTTCTATGGTTCCAAAATTTATTGATAAGAAATTTTATACTGCAATACGAATTTCGTTCAAAAGATATGACAAATAAGATTTCAATCAAAAATATTCAAAAGAATATTCCAAATCGAAGAAATGCTATTTTCTGATATACTCAGAGTTGCTTCTAACGATATCCTTCAAAAGAGAATGCAGATTTTAGAAATATTTTATCACGAACAATTTGATATATCATATGTTTGATCCACTTTAGCAGTACATAGAATATTCTGTCTGTAAAATAATCCTTTTTTTACATGCCATGTCAAATTTGAACATGATAAAAAAGTACTGTAACAAAATGTTGCAACTATCTCATGATTTCTACATTCAATTTGAAACTCATGCTTATACTCATAGCTTTCACTCCGAGCAAAATAGAACGACAAAAAGCAGTCATATAATATATATGAAAACTTTATTACACTTTCTGAAATTGTAAAATGAATTTTGTCACTATACCAGCAAATAGAATCTGTTTACAGCTTTATGAAAATAGTAAATAACGTTTGGTATGAAATATTACAGTTTACAAGTACTATCTTTCCATTTCACGTTATATTGCAATTTTATGACATTTTATGTTTTCTAAAAGAATCCATACTTCACACTTTCAAATGGATGTAGGAAATGTAATAGTTAGTTATACTGCCTCATATATTCAAAAATTTACAAACTGGAAGTAAAATACCTGGAACCACAAATTCAATTTTCACTCAAATAAGAATATATATATTTAATCTACATATAATCTAATATTTTTCTTAATAAAATATTTCAACAAATTTCATAATAAGAAAACGTTATTTCTGTCGTAGTAATTGAAGAATAAGGTTTAAAGTAGAAAAAGGGTTTATAAATCAAGCGCTGTTCTATTTAAAAAAGGCAACTTTTATAGCAAAAATTAAATTTATTGAACACATTTTTAGATTTTTTTTACATCACAGATTTCAGTCATGAAGATTTATGGAGATCCACTGAAAAAAATTCTAATGTTACATTTTTAACAGCTCAAAATTTTCCATCCAAGAGTAAATATAAGATATAATTATAAAATAATAAATAAATTAATCCACACTTTTTATTGTTTACATCATATTTAAAGAAACCCTTATAAAGTTAGAGCTATTTCACTTACGATGTTGAAAATTTAAATAACTTACGAATTTAGTTTTAATATGGAATTACACATTTTTCCAACATGCTTTACTAATATTTAATAGTGTTTGAACCAAAATATTTTCTGTAACATGATTTTTTTCTTCATATTTCTATTTCTTTAGAGATTAATTTCACAAAATGCGTAAAACACAAACTTTCTATGAAATATTCACAACCAAAATAAATATTTACAACCTACCAATTAATCTGTTTTTCCATCAAAAACTTTTTTAAAGTGTAATTTAATGTCACAAACCTTAGTAATTAATAATAAAATATTGTTTTACCATTGAATATTCCCAAAAATTTTGGCCACTATTCGTGTCATAAGTTTTATAAATATTTGTAGATATTAGACAGACAGCGGTCACATATGAATAGTTTTTGATAAAGGGATATTTGTTAAAATAATTATTTTTCTTTTAAATTTATTACCTAATGTGTTGAGATATTTATCTCATATCATACCTAAAGTTTCATCACAAAAGTTTCCAATTAATGGACGATGCATTCCTTATTAGTTTAAAAAATTATTTCATTTATGTTTTGTAATCACCGTATATTTTCGCAAATAAGACAATAGTTTAATCATAAAAAAGACCATCAAAATCTTTAGTCAACTTACAGGACATAAATAAAAATAATTCGAAATTTATATAAATTAAAACCATTATAAAAGGAAAAGAATCACTCACCAATGCATTTAAAATCCAACAAAATCCTCACATACATCATGTAAGGCAAATAGCTTCTCAAGTACACCCATCTCTTTTTTTTACACTATTTTGAAATAACATGTTTCATCAATATTCTTTTTTACAAGAATGTTTTGTTCTAGCACGAATCAAACAATTTTTTTTAATTGTAATTTTGACAGTGAAATATGAAGACGGTAGATTCACGCCAATATATGTGTGAATGACTTGGTCTACTTCATGGCTTGTTTACTTTATATTTTGACAGGCTTTCTAAAAAGACACGCATTTTACAATGTTAAAAAAAAGGAGAAGTAGCATCAACAGGCCAAAATGCTGTAAAATGCTCTTCGGATGAACTAGCAAAAATAATTTAATAGGGCGGTTATACTTCCAATCTAATATTTAATGCCAATGAAACGAGATTATTTTGGAAGAAAATGCCTGAATGAATCGTACATAACAAACTCTGAAAAAAATCAGTTGGTGGTTTTAAAGCGGCTAAAGATCGGATGACGTTCTTGTTTCTTAGTAATAATGCATCTGGTGATAAAATGTTAAAGCTTTGGTTGATCAACAAACCCCTCATGCCCCGAGCTTTAAGAGGTAAGAACATTAAACAACTTCCGGAATACTTTCGCTCGTTGATATTTCGCCCAGCCCCTCAGTGTTGGATCATTCAAATGCTGTTTTTACTACCTAATTCCACCTCGTTGATTCAGCACTCGATCAGGATATTATTGCAGCATTTAAAATGTACTACATAAAGCAAACGTTTAAATATTTTTTAGGCTCAGTAGAAGAAAGAAATTTAACTGTTGTGGAAGCATGGAGAAAGTTTACGATTATGGATTGTGTTACACATGGTTCTGTTTCCATCAAACAGTTGCGCCAATGGACCTTAAATGTCTGTTGGAAAAAAGTTTTGCCAGCATGCGTCAAAAGTGGAAGTTTCGTAGTAAAAAAATCAGCTGTGTGTTCTGAAATAATAACTCTATCAAATTCAATTGGTGGCGAAGGCTTTAAAACATACAAACAGCTGACATCGAAGAATTGATGCTAGAAAGCCCTTTGGATGAGGACGATTTGATCGAATTTATGACAGTTTATGATAATAGAGAAGTTGACAATCACGAAGTCAAAGGTGAAGCTCAGCTATTAACAACTGATTTCATTCCAGGGGGCTTGAAATTTGCTACAAGTATGGAACAACATTTTCTTGCTCATGATCCTGACATAGAGAGTGCATTGAAATTTCAACGTAATCTTAAAATTTTTGTAGCTAAATATTAAGAATTATATAAGCAACTTGAGAACCCCCAAAAAATCAGCTTCGAATAACAGGTTTTGTAAGATAAAAAAAACCAACAAAGGCCTTTAATAGCGAATTCTTCATTTGAATCAAAGCCGACAGTTGAGCTAGACATATCTGACACATCTATTGATGATAGCATTTTTGATCTAGTTCGTAATAAACGTGCACGCTTGGGATCAAGTAGCGATGAATAGTTGTTAGTTAGCAGTTTTACTCCTAATTTCAATTTGAATTTTTGTGTTGTATGTACCTATAGATTGAATTTTCACTGTACACTAATTTTAATTTCTTTTGTAATAAAAAGGAATTGTTTTTGTTTTATAAATATGCAAAATGAATTTCATTATTACTTTTTGGCACGTTTTTTTTTTTTGGAAAATATTTAGAGTTTTTTCATCTTACATAATTTTTTAAAGTTGTGGAACATATCCCCAAATTTACCATACGTTGCCTGCATTTTTTACACGAATTGTTTTGCACAGTTTTCTGCGGAACGTATCCATCGTGTAAAAAAAGAGTTGGGTGTACATCCTCATTTTCTTCGTAGGGAAGTTCGTCATATGGGTCCGTTTGTGTGTACTTAGCGTGTTGCTACTTCCGCTTCGTCATCAGTATCCCGTAACAAATTGTCCTCAGTGCCCCATCCGTAGCATCAGAAATCCCACGCGTTTTGAAGGGTTTGTTAGAGGTACATGTGAGAGTGATTCGCCATATGCTTCTATAAGCAGTGCTGCTAGATGCAAGAAAATAAAAATTTGTTCCAGATGATGATCACTGATTACGAGAGTCGTTCAATAAGTTTAGAAAATGACAGAAAAACAAATTATTTTGGGTAGATGTTTTTTTTTTTTTTTTTTAAAAAAAATTCAACAAATCTGCTGTAAGTTTTATACACTTTTCCAAGTGTTTCTCCCACTTTTAAAAATGATCTAAAAAGTAAGTTTTCGGAAAATCCTCAAAATAGGTATCTGTTTGTGCGATGACCTCTTCGTTCGATGAAATCTGTTGTCTACCGAGCCATTTTTTAAAGTTTATTTTTCTAAAAAAAAGCTACTGGCAGCCAAATTCGGTGAGAATAAGGTGGAGTTGTAAGAATTCAAACATTGATTACATGATTTTGGCCATCGAAACTGCACAGGTGTGCACCCGTGTATTGTCTTGATGGAAGAAGGGTCTTTTATTTTCTCAAATGAGAACGTTTTTTCTCGACTTCTTCGCTCAATCGGTGCAATAACGACACACAATATTCTTCAGTTATTGTTTACCTTTTTTTTTTAAGAAATCGGTGTAGATGATTGCACGTGCAACTAAAAAAACCGTTGCCACCACCTGTTCGACCGATTTCACCGTCTTTGTTTACTTTGGAGTCCATTAGCCTTCAAACACCCACTGTTTTGTCTGTTTCTTTGTTTCTGGAATGCAGTAGTGTGTCCATATTTCATCCATGGTAATGTAACAATGCAGAAACTCGTTCGGAATGTGAAAAAAACCCCACCAAAACAGTCTCAGAGTCGACAATACGATTGTGTCATTTTCCGCTGAGAGCAAACGCGGAACTCATATAGCTGAGATTTTTTTTTACACCCAATATTTTTCTCAAAACTGAAAACACTGCACCTTGAGATATGCCAGTGGTCTCAACTATTTCGTGCACTTTGATTCGTCGATCACTCCAAACGATATCTTGGATTTTGTCAATCATTCTGGTACGTCCCGAACGACGTTCATCTTTTGTGGATGTACGGCCAAGGTTAAACTTATCTACCCAGTTGTAAACAGCTGCAAATACAGGAGCAGATGTGCCATGAGCTTCATCCAACTCAGCTTTGATCTCTTTTGGTGTTATGCCTTTTAAATATGTGTTAAATCACGGCTCGAAAATTACCTTTTTCCATTTTTCTAAATAAACACAAGCTTCTTGCTTCAATCGACAATAAAATTGAAACCATATGATGAAAATAATTGAGACATAAACAGCTGTCTAGTGAGTGATAGTGCGTACTAAAAACAAACCATTTCCGCTGCTACGAGCGCAATGTCTTGGATTTTCTAAGGACTTATTGAACGACCTGCGTAGCTTGAGGGCGTCTTGTAGGACACATATATGCTAAAACTGTAAACCTTTGACAAAAATTTATTCCTCGTATTTTTCTAAAAATTTCTTGCTTGCGGTAATACAGGGTTATTCAAACTGATTCATCTGATTTCAAAATTTCCTATTTTCAAAAATAATCGACGCAGAATGAAAGTAATACATAATACAAAGGGAAAATATCGAAGTTTTATCTTTGATATAACTTCCTTTAGTTCATGCATAATATCAATTCGATACGTAAATTCTTTCCAAACACGTTGCAAATAATTGTACAGCTGCATAAGCCCGTTGTTAAGTTCAAATAAATTAGTGGGTAATGGTGGCGCATACAATTCATATTTTACAAACCCCCAAAAGAAGAAATCGTATGTGATATCAGGTGATTAGACATGGGAATCGCATATGGATTGACTTAGATGGAAAGCTGAGTAACCTCAAATCATCTGGTTACTCAATGCTGCGATCAATCAAACTGCGATCTATCCAATTGCGATCAATCCGTAAAAGCTTCGAAAACAACGTGAAGTAGCTTCGCGAACCTACCCGAATTTCGAATATAGCTGGTAAAAACTTCAAGCGTATCTCATCTGACTCATACGCACGGCATATCATGTTAAATGAGAGCTTTCCCCAGTTCTAGAATCATGTTAAAACGAAAGTACGTATGAGAGTACCACATTATACTAGGGTTTTCTATATTCCCTTCTAGCAATTTTTTTTTAACTTGTTGTGCTCATATGTACATATGTCTCTCCAGCTCAAAATTTACACTCGAATTTTAGCCAACTTCCCATCAACCATTCGAGTTGAAATTTTGCTCACACGTGTAACTCCGGTGACAGTTTAATACTATGATATGCTAAGCGGTTACTGGTTTAGGAAGGGGCCTGGGGTTCCAGGCTGTTCACTTTGCGCTCAAATTTTGACCCATTTGCAATCATCCGATTGAGCTCAAATTTTGCATACGCGAATAACCTCATTGACAATCCAATACTATGATATGCTCAAACAGTGCAGGACTTAAGGGTGGAGGGCTTGGACCTAACATTTCACTACGGCCAATGGAGAAGAAATTTTACCTACACATACAACTCTCGCAATTGCTTTTTAGCCTTAAATTTTCAGACTAAGAAAATTAAATAACCACATGCAGTTTTTTTTTCAATCAAGCTCGATTTAAAAATGGACTAAAAGGTATAAAAATAATTTTTTGAATGTAAAATAAATAATTTATAAGAGCTTCAGGCGTTAATACTACTTTTGATCTTATATATAAGTAACTATTCGCGTAATTCATTTATCGGTAATTACTTAAGTATCTTAATTAATTGCTACATGGTTTATAAATTGTCTATTATTTTATATAAAAACAAATATTTTTAAATTTCTTAGTCTATCTTTAAATAAAAACCATATTAATTTTTTTTTAGTTATATTTATTTAGTTTTATAACGAAATTCTACAAATACAACTACATTAGTTTATATGCGATAAGTGATATTAAAAACACCGCAACAAGTTAATAAATTCAAAATATTTTGTCGACTGGAGCTTTAACCTTTACACCTTTGCACATGTGCAAAAATCTCCTTGAAAGATAAAGATTCTACAATCAGTTAATTCTGAAAGATATGGAAATAAATCATAGTATTATATATGATTTCTCTCGAAATCTTTTTATTTGATCTTCGTACTGACACCATTTCCCAGAATAAATTTGTAATTACTATTATAATAAACGAGCATTTCAATCATTCCTATGAACTTCACGTTTTGAATGGATCTTTATAAAAGTAAAATGCGTTACCCACAAGTTTTATTTTCCTACTGTTGAAAACTTTTATGACTTCCACGTAATTCATAATGTGCATGGTATCTTTCTCTCTTTAATGATAATGAATCTTAAAAATTTAAACTTTGCTGTGGAATGCGAAAAGACTAAAAATTGTAGCCATCATCTAGATCTCCACAATGGTAACGCGTTAGTTTTAGGACTAAGAGACAAAGTTCAAGGTCGGAGACGGTGGGTTGGAGTTACTGATTACATTATACATCCTCGTACAGAATTTTGAAAGATAGTATAAGTGAAATCTAACAGCTATAATACCATTATGTTGGCACGGTATGGAAGTTTGGTGAGTAAAGTAAAACTTCAAGGTTATACTCCAATAATTTTCGTGTATTGAAAGCTATTGCAGAATGGCCATTTATTGTCATTTGACTGCAATTCAAAACTATGAGATCCGTCGATAATATCCCTCGTATTGCTTCTAAGTGCAGTATTAGCAGCGTTATTAAATAATAAAATGTTGTTTATTTTATGTAAAGTTTCTAGAACAAACGATAGAAATATGTAATAAAGTTAGCGAGGAATTTTAAGCACGAATGGTATTCAAAGGATTTTTTTTTAATGTCCCATGATAAAATATATAATTTACCAAACTTATTTAGAGTTAATAACTTACCGTATTAGTCCGAATATAACACGATAGTTAGATTAATTATTTTAGATTAATGTTTATATTTTAAATAGTTAGAATAATGTAGATTAATTATTTCTCTTTAAAACATTGACTCGAGATAAATTCAAGGTATTGGTAATAGAATGTATTTACTTCTTGTTACTTTCCTTATATTGTCTAATTTGTTCTTTGTCGCTTAATTTTATTGCCATGAATGTAATCTGTGTTATTAATTATTTTAAGTAAATGCTTCTCTGACAAAATTATATATTTTTTTTAAAATACGAATGGATCGCTTTAAATTCATCATTTTTTTCCTAACATTTTTTTTTTCTTAAATTCACAATTTTTTTCTTTTTAAAAATTTTGTTGTCGAATTACAATCAGGGTAATACGGTAATATGGAATACTTTTATTCAAAATATATGTTTCTTATAACACTGATCATATTTTTCATTTGTGTAGGCAGTGTATTTAAACATAAAACTTTGAAGAACGGTAGGATACAGCCAGTACAAGACAAACCAAAAAAAAAAAAAAAAAAAAAAAACCTGTCGCAAGAATTTGTTGAATACTTGGGACTTTCGAAAACCATTGTGAGAGACTAAGGAAAGATATTTGTGATAAAAATTAAGAAAGATTTCAAAGATATACCGTAACTAATTAGTAAATTTTGAAAATAATTGAAAAAAATAAACACGACATTCAACGGCCATTTGATACATTGTATTGTATCTGACTCATTAAAATACGTATACATTAACATTATTATCTCATTCAATTTGAATATATTGTAAATTTGATAGTCGACGAATGTTGTTTTTTCCTGCAATTAATACTTAAGCAGCTATTCATTAAGTTCTTTAAATTTATCATAATGAAACTAATATACAAATTTAAATTAAATATAGGGAAACGTTTTAACATAAGGATAATATACGACAATGTTTGGGGAAAATCAGAAAGAAAACTACACTACGTAAAGAGATAGTTATGATTAATGACGTATTTTGTGAAAGCAATTGCTTTATTATATTCACAGTAACACAATAGCACGTTATTAAGAATAATTTTAATAAAATGCAATATATTTTTCTTCCTTTTCGTTCATCATCGAATTCAGGATGGCTACAAAATATTTCTTCTGAGAAATACTATTTTAATTACAAAAAATAACAGCAAGAGATAAAGGTACCGTGGCTTAAAAAGTCAAAATAAATAAATTGATAACAATAATTCACTTTTCATTACAAGCTTCATTTAAAAAAAAAAATGGTTTATAAAATGAATTCTAATAACTCGAAATCCAAACGACAATCCAATAACTTGAAATCCAAACGACATATTAACTGAATTCTAAAAAATTAAACTGAAATTGAAAGAATAAAGCTAACGTCGGTTAGGTATGCATATCCAAACAACCTTAATTGAAGTTAAGAAACATTACCCATTTACTACACGCTATTCCATAATACAAAACAAAAACATAGAAATATCCTTGAGAAGTTTAATTTAATAAAACGGATATAAAGAATCATTTGACAACAAGAGACACGAACGACAAGAATGCAGGAAATATTGTCGCTGCGTTGGTCAACACAAACTGAATCCTGACCTAAATATTTCTTTTCAAAAGCATATATCATTGTAGAAAAGATATAAATAGGAATATATATCCAACTCAACGATTTTGATGACCGCAGGAACAGAGAAACGACATTTAAGGCGTTCTCTCTTTTCGCCACTTTCCATTGATTTCTGACTATTACCGTAAAGTGGCGATAGCTCTCGATCAATCTCTATTACGGCATCAGTGTCGCGATACTGATTTCAACAATGATTTATTTATAGTTTGTTTTGGGTTCAGATGATCGATCTATACGCTTAGAGACAACTTGACGAATGCATTAAAAAACGTAACGAAACCGTTACATATGTATATTCCGCGGTTTATGTCTTAGAATATACTATTATAGTACTCTTTTATGCCATCGTAATTAAATACATTGATAAAAGTACCATCCGTGTAAGAAATGAGAAATAGGAATCGTGTAAATCACTTTAGTACTGTTTATTGATCTTTTTTCTGTTTTCTAAGGAGTCCATAAGTATCATCCTTTCGCATCCCAAAAATATTGTCCTCATAATTTTCTTGCTTATGAGACTGTGATCTCTTCATTCGGGGAAGATGAACCAAAATGTGCCTATTTTTTATTGTTGCTTGGTTTCTGAAGTGTAATGACGAATCCAGGTTTCATCGACGGTAAGAACTCGACGCGGCAGCAAATCAAATTTTGATTTGTCGTGAAAAAAAACGTGATTTGTCGCCATTTGTCGTGAAAAATAGGTACTTTTTGAACCATCCCCATACTGTTGCAACACGGCGCACTTGTCGAGTTTGATAGCTCGTTTCAAATTAAACGGAGTAGTTTACTCTAATTGTTACGAATTTGTTGATGACACAAAAGTTATTAATTAAAAAGAAGCAAACCTTAAAGAATACATTTGAGGAATAATGCACTCACAGACCAAAAAATTAGCGCACCAAGAAATAATTGCGGGATCGTAACGAAACTTGGCATGAAGGTACATGTCGGGGAAATATGTGCAAATGATTAGAAAGGCAGCGTGATTGCGCATTACGTATAGCCGGTAGAGGACGTTTAACGTCGTTCTCCGTGGAGTATAAAACAGGTAACCAAAGCTTGTTTGAGTGTGCTAAATCGCTTACAAAGGAATAGCTAAGGTTGACATGTCATTACGCCGTTTTCGAAGACAATATGAGCAGCTGTCGCAGTCTGAGAGGGGGGAATCCTCGGCATGATGGAAGCTGGGTGGTCAGCTAGGCGAGTAGCTCGTCAATTAGGCCGCTCTGATTGTGTTGTGAGGAGGTATTGGGACCAGTGGATCCGAGAGATGTCATTTACGCGAAGACCAGTCTCAGGACGCCCTCGACAGACCAGTTGTCGAGAAGACCCCCACATCGTAAGAAATGCAAGCGTACAGCCAACTGCTTTATCGGCCGCCATCCAGGCACAGGTAGCACCTTCACTAGGGGCCCATGTGTCTTCTCGAACCATACGAAGGCACCTGGCTGAAGGACATTTGGGATCGCGGCGTCCATTACGTGTGCTGCCCTTGACGTCCACCCATCGACGCCTCCGTTTGGAGTGGTGCCAGGCACGAGGAAACTGGACTGCAGCGGAATGGAACCAGGTCTGGAATGGTCGTCTTTAGCGACGGATCCAGATTCAATCTCAGCAGTGATGATAATCGTGTTCGTGTGTGGAGACCCCGTGGTGAACGCCTCAATCCTGCCTTTGCTTTACAACGACACACCGCTCCCACAACTGGTGTGATGGTATGGGGTGCCATTGCCTACAATACACGGTCACCCCTAGTATTGATCCGTGGCACCATGACAACCCAACGGTATTTCCATGACATCCTGCAACCACATGTGTTGCCACTCATGCAACGGCTCCCAGGAGCTATTTTTCAACAAGACAATACTCGGTCTCACACGGCAAGGATGTCACAAGACTGTCTCCGCACTGTTACCACCCTTCCTTGGCTTGCTCGATCCCTAGGTTTGTTTCCAATCGAGCATATCTGGGATCATTTGGGACGGCGAGTTGGGCATCCCACGAGTTTGAACGAACTAGAGACAAGGTTACAGCAAATATGGAACGAAATGCCTCAAGACATCACACAGAACTTGTATGCCTTAATACCCGATCGTATCGCATGGTGCATTCGCGCTACAGGGGGTTCAACAGGGTATTAAATCCTCCGTTCTTTTGCCTTTTTCTCTGAAATAAATGATCATTTTTCTCTGATTTTCTAATCATTTACTTATATTAAAGTAGTCATTACGTATTTAAAATTTCGTTTCATTTTGACGACTCTTTCTTGATGCGCTAATTTTTTTGTCCATGAGTGTATTTAAGAATTGTTTGATTTTGCTCATATTTCCCTCAACATTTTTCCAGAACGACAAACAGAATTTGGTTCTACAACAGAATGAAATAATCATTACTTATTGTTGCCTCTTTCGCATGCCAAACCAAAGTCAAAAAAGTGTACATTTCCGATTATGATAAAAAATTGACAGAATAGTTTGTTAAAACTTTAAAATTTTTAAAAATATATATTTGTTTTAAATGTAAGACATATTTTTATGATGGATAATTTCCCACATTATTTTCACAAACAGGTAGTGAGAAACATTATTTAGTGTCTATTACTAATAGGATCATCCATGGCATTGATTTCATGCTCAATATTTGCTTTTTACGTATGACAATATTATTCTCAAACTATTTCGTACAGTCACTCCTTAGTAATAACTTTTCATCTGACATATCCCTTTTATGTGACTAAAAATGTCACTTATGTAAGTTATAGCTTTACAACTTGGTATTTATTACTAATAATTTTTTTCATGCAATGAAAGTTTGCTCTCTGTTGTTTAAATGCTACGAAATTATGAAATGATGAAGAATTATTATGGAATGAGTCGCAAATAGCCCTCGTGTTGCTTCTCAGTGCGATGTTAAAAGCAATCACAATATCGAATGTCCAAATTTCAATAACTGATTTTCAAATGGAACACCAGATTTGACAGTTTCTTAATTTAGATTTGAATTTTTTTTTTTACGATATCAAAGACAAGACTCATATTTAATTCCTTTTATTTCGAAGGAAAATATTTAAATTCAGTATACATTGAATATTATTTCAAATTATGCTTCCTCTTGTCCGACGAAATTAATTTAAATTGATGGACTAAATTCTGGTTTCTTTGAAATAATGATGGTTAATACACTAACTCAGGAGTTAAAAGTAGGATATTACCCAAAGTAATAAGGTTTATTATTAGAAAGATTGGCACTATTCTAATCTGCACATTTATCCCAGGTGTGATTCAGTAATTTTTAGACTTATTATACAAGATTATCAGCAATTCTTAAAATTATAACGCAAGAGTTCTATTAATTCTTAATATAATAATAAAAGATTATCAATAATTTTTAAAATTATAATAGAAGATTATCAGTAATTCTTAGAATCCCAATGAAATTGTCTTTTTTAAAAATAATTATGGAGTAAAATTATTTTAACTAAATCTTTGTCAAAAAATATATTTTAAGAATAATTCTCGAAACTCCACCAAACTGATCACAACACCAAGAAGTATTGTTCAGTCGTCAATATACGTGTCGCTGCAAGCGCTTCACGAAAATATTTATGTAACGATCAGTGTAAGAAGGAAAAATTATATTATAAAAGACATATTATAAAATTATGTTATAACAAACTATAAATTATAAAAGACGTTATTTTTTAAATTTTATTTATGGATCAACCCCAGATACTACTTCAAAGCTAAACTAGAGAAAAATAAAACTTCGAATTCTCCGAATTTGACTGTGTCATTCTGTTTTGTATAATCGAGAAATAATTTGACTATAGAAATTTTACTTTGTAAAAGAATATGGAACAGAATATGCATACAACCATTTGTGAACTAATATTTGCAATCTTTGTTTATTCTAGCATGAAAATAACATTAAATTTATCGATTTCAAATGTTCATAGAAAAGAAATAATATTTTTGTGGCGATTTTGTTGAAGTTATTAGTTGCAAAAGAATACTCTAAGTTATTTTAAAGCGAATAGTAAATAATACAGTTCAGGAAGGGTCAGCTTGTGAGGGAAAAACAAAGAATCGCGAGCGTTTTTATTAATGATCGGCGTTATTTAAAGTAATAGGATAAGTAATAGTGTTACGTGTTTGGAGCCTATTCTCCATCAGTAATATATTTTCTACAAAACTCTATTATTTTTGTCACTTCTTATAATGCAAATCTTACAAGAATAATTCTAATAATAATGCATATTTTACTCAACTAGAGATTTAAATTTGATACTTTTTTATATCGTAAAGAAGTATAGAGTTAATGTGGAACATATTCCAGAACTAATGAAGTATTAGAATATATATCAAAATTAATTTAGTAGAATATAATTCAAAAGTAATGTGATAATGTAATATATTAAAAAGTAACAGGGGATATGAACACATATTTTGTATGTAGTAGAATATAGAAGCATATATTCTGAAAATAATAAGAGATTGGAACATATAATCTGAAAGTAATAGAATATTGGAACCTATTACCATACAGGAACTAATACGATGGAGCCTATTACTTAAAAGTAGCCGTTTGGCATATCTCTATATAATTTTTATACCCTCTCTTCAGTTTTTCTTTCACTTTTCCAACTGTAAGTACTTTAACTGAGTAGCTTCTAATATTAGTCATTTATGAATCTATTATCCTATTGTTGATTATATTATCTACAACAATTTAACACTTTCCTCTCTTTGACGTTTACTTCAATTACTTAAGCATGATTAATGATTATTTTCAACCTTCATTCAAGGGTCTCGCTATCTCGGTGCCTTTTTGGATCATTTTGTTTATTTTTCGTTCGGGTTTTTATGTACATATAGTGAGGTTTATAATGAAATACTATCGTTTTAAGTGATGCTTCCATGCATGCGCATGATTAATTATGCTTTCATTCTAATTTTTTTTATCATGGGGCGAAAAGATACTGAGGTTATACAAGTATAGAAAGTTCAAAATGGAAATCCGTCCTATACGTATTGCTTTTCATTCACGAGTTACAATAATTAACAAAAGTTTTTCATTTAATAGTACAATTTTCGGTTTGATTCGAAAATGCATTTCTTTCCTTTTTATAATTAAAATAAAAGGCCTTGTACCTTATTAGTGCTGACCTTTTCGTAAAATAAAATATTTTTACCAAATTTTCAGGAAGAATTTCTTCTGTATATAAAATATCATTTTGATAAGAAGTAAATAAATGTTAATCCTCAATTTTAATTATCAAGTTTTATTGCTATAAAGTTGAAAATAAAAGTTTCTGTCCACAACACGGAACGATTACCTGAGTCTACTGTAATTTTATCTACGAATGATAAATAATAGGATTGATTTAAATGGGAATTTGGAGATTTTTAATTTTGATCTACGAATTCAGTGTTTGCTATGTGTTAATATATTGTTGTTTTGAGGGGATGGCGTCAGCAAAAATGCGTGGACATAAAATAAAAGATACATATTCAAAATATTGACTTTATTCCACATTGTGATTATAGCAATTACATTTAGTTTGCTTAAGGCGTATTTCTACTGCGAAGATATATTTAATTTAATATTTTATGGACTGTTTTTATTTTATTATTCGAACAGATTATCATTGTTTACTTTAATAAATTATCGTTTGCTCTTATTTTAATATTTATTATTTTTTTTTGGCAATGTTTGAATTTTATGGCAGAATCGTCTGCATCAATTCTTTTTTTTCTTAATACTAACATTGGCTTCGTTTTGTGCAACAAGAATGCTTGATTTTGTTGTGAGAATAAAAACGCAACAGGAATTTGATTGTATTTTTTTCCTTGATAATGATTGCTTCTTTGGAGCCTGGAGCTCGGATGTACGCTTATTTTACACTAATTAACATTCATTTTGAATAATTATACTTTTTTTAAAATCAGAAAACGAGTTTAATGATTTTGTTTGCAAAAGTTAACAATAAATAATGATGTGTCCGACAACATTTTACCTAACTTTATTTATTTTTGCTGCTGGCTACCATCAAACATATCGTAATTCAGAGTATTATTTTCTTCACTTAGTTGTGCCGTCATTAGTCTATATTAATCAATAATCAAATAAATAATCAAATCTATCAATAATAAAGTGAATAAATAAACGGACAGAGATAAGTTATTCAAACAAAAAAAAAGTTCAAAGTTCAATCGATAGCCCACTATATTCGTGAATATATCAAACGCATGTCAGAACCTCACGTTTAATATAATAATATACTGATCTGTGATGAATCAATCGGGTTAGAGTCCTTAATTGTCTTAGAGATGAAGATACGATGCACTGAACCTATGCAAATCCTCCTTGTCGGTAACCAGATCAATCCTTACATTTGTCAATACTATTCCTATTCTTTCGCTGAAAGCTTCCACTCTCTTACTTTGCTACTAATTAGCTTCGTATTAAATCCTTCGCTGCTTATAAATGCAATTCATCAAATCTATTCACTATATTTCAGAATTACTAATCTAATTTACATCAGTCACGTTTCATCCATTGCGATATATTTTCAATTCAAACAATGTCACATTAAAGTTCCTAAGGTGTTAGCTGAAGGGAGAAACGTGATATAGTCTATTTATTAATATTACAAAATTGCATTTCAAAATGTTCAGTCAAATATTTTATTCTGAACGTATTTATTTCTGCATTCATACATTTACGATTAATACATATATCTGATTTTAAATGAATAACAGATTAATTTATTCGTATTCATCCATGCCTTATGAGGGTAGAAATGTATAAGTATGTACTGTATTAAGTCTTGACAGTAGAAAAAACTCCTCACATTTTATATTAAATTCTTCGATTAAATGTGTGATATTTGTCATCAATCTGTGTATTACATTTAATATTTTAATGTTATGTTCACCTGATGTTAAGAGAAAATATTTAAGCTAGACACATGTAAATAAATAATTTTTTTTTCGTTATGAAAAATACTTCAAATTTATTATTAAATTTTGGCTTCGTGACCTTGTAGAGATCAGCTTATTTCATAATACTCATTCTTATAAGGGTTGCTATTTTAACTAGCTTTTATTTAATTTGCTATGTACATGTGTATGTATTTCCGGTTCAAAATTTGTAATAGAATTTTTATCCACATCCCATCGACGACCGAGCTCAAATTTTGCATACAGGTCACAGGTACTCAGATGACAATACAATACTATGCTCAAGCAATGACAAACTTGGAGCCTAGGGGTCTGGGGCCCTGCATTTTGAAACCAAATTTTCACCTACTTCCTATCATACGATCGAGCTGAAATTTTGCATACAGATGCAATTCTGATGTTAATACTATGCTAATAATGGTCAAATAGTGACGGACTTGGAAGGAGGCGGAGGAGGGGATTGCACTTTAGAACGTATAATTGCGTTGAAATTTTGCACTCACGTACAACTTATCCAATTGCTGTTTTTAGTCTAGCCAGACTAAAAAGAGTTAAAAAAATATATAAAAAATTATTAATCAAATTATAATAAATAATAATAATAAAATTATTAATTATTAACGTTTTTAAATGTAAAATAATATGTAATTCATAAGAGCTTAAGATGTTAATACTTCTTTTAATTTCATGTATAAGTAAGTAGTTCTGGTACTTAGTTTATCAGTAATAAAGGAAGTACCGTACCCTAGGTATCTCAGGTAAAAACCTAAAGCTCTTTATTATTTTACATAATAAATATTATTTTACATTTAAAAATATTTGTGTACCTTTTAGTCCATTTTTAAATTAAAACTTGATAAAAAGATTTTTTTTACTATTATTTTCTGCAAAATAAAAAAAAAATTGTTTCATATTTCAACTTTTATATTGTTATTCAAAATGAAGATGAGGATTGAGTGATTAAAAATGCCGATGGCCTTTGCTGTGACCCTCCTTGAACTGCTTGCCATGCCATGAGGTGGTAAGAACTACATGCACCTTCTCCCCTAGCAAAAAGGCGGCACATTAGAACAACTCATTTCTACAAGCACAGTTTAAAAGTATTCTGTGTACGCACCTGAGCGATTGGTATTGACACCCGTGCAGCTATAAAAAGAGCACAGATTTAAATGTAAAATAACAGTATAAAAAACTCTGTAAATTAATCTTACATCAATATATTAAGTTTTATACCAATTGAACAGAGTCGTCCCACTTTAATTAAGTGTTATTGTGTAAATTTAAGGTCGAATCACAGGCAACGTTTTTAGCATTGCCCCTTTTAATGAATTACTCAACAAAGAAATAAAAGTCGGGAAGATAATAATCGATAGTGAAGAGATACGTATATATAAGCAATGAAGAATGGAATGTTAGAGTTAGTAGCCGGTAGTCAGCTCATAGTAGAGTGTGACTTTACATCAATGCAGACCGACGATGATTAAGGACCCTTTGGAGTGAATTCATATTAGTAGAATGGAAAAACCTACTCAGGTCTGCGGTTACTGAGATAAAACCCAAGTGAGTTAGTATACGAGAACCTTGATTTTCATTTTAAGTTAGAATTCAGGCGAGCTGCAAGAGAGTTATACTACAAATTCATAATTTGAGCATACACACACACACATAAATAAACCGAGATAAGAATTATCTAATTGTCTCTTTATTAACTGATATTTAGTGTCTATTTGAATTTAGAAATAATTATTGCGGTAGTAAGTGTTAGGGAAGCGTCACAGCTCCACATTATTATGTTAGTTATTTTGATATTAATTTTTAAAGACTGAATAAACTAATCATATACTTTTGGCTAATTATTATAGCGTAATTATGTCTCTAAATATGCAACGAAGACAGGTCAAGACTCATAACTACTTGTTGAGGCTCCCGTCTACCTACCATTTTGATTTCGTGAATGTAATATTAATTCTATGGAATTTCCTCTACCGTTCTCACATCTATACTATTTTATCGATTTGAATACGAAAAGCACATCCGAAAGAGCAAAAAATAATGAAGGTTTCTTCCGAGTTTAGAAAATATTTTAGAGATCCCGCAAATGAATCATTAAAACATGATAAAAATGTTTTTGAAATTCGGGGGAAAAAATGTAATTTAGTAGACCTTCATTATTTTTTGCTCTTCCGAATGCACTTTATTGCATTCAAATAGATCAAATAGTATAGATTTGAGAGCAAAAGTAGAAATTCCATAGATTAACATCACTTTCGCGAAATCAAAATGGCGGGTAGACGGGAGCTTTAAAGGGGGAAATAGAGTTTCTACAAAACATTTTAAAGGATGTAGTAACGATAAATGTATGTGCATGCTATAACCATGCAAGCATATTTTAATATAGGTACATTTCATCCATTTCAAAATCGTCTAGGGTTGGAGATTTGCTTCGAGAGAATCGACGAAAACATCGTTTAGATATTTTGTCATATAGATCGTTGTTAATAGTTTTTAGAGATAGTCTAATTAAAAATAAATAAAATTCCGAATAGTCTTAGTGAATAGTTGCAGATGTATTCATGACGGATCCAGAAAAATCGACATAAAGGGAAAAAAATCTACAGAGGGGTAAATTTTTTCCCTTTAAAAAGTTCATAACACTTTACCGTGTTTGTTTATTATTTAGTGTAATATTTATGCTTACTTATTCCTTATATTTCCCTTCTACTGGACATTTTGATTTCGTTAACGTTATGGTATATAGAATTTCTACTATTGTTCTCACTAATATATTTACTCTTTTTTTTTTTTTTTTTATCTATTAGAATATAATAAATGCATTCGAAAGAGCAAAAAACAATGAATGTTTCTGAGAAATTATTTTCCCTCGAATTTTTCAAATTTTTTTTTATCCCTATTTTAATGATTTGTTAATGGGTTTCCCGTTCTTTAAAAAACATTCTAAAATATTTTCAAAAATCGAGTAGAAAATGTAATTAAGCAGAAACATTCATTATTTTTTCTCTTTTGAATAAAATTCATTACATTCAAGTAGATAAAATAATAAGGATTTGAGGACGGTAGTAGAATTTCAATAGGACAATCAATACGTTTACGAAATAACAATGGCCGATAAACGGAAGCCACAATTTAAAAATAAACTAAACAATAACTCTGGAATTAAATCTGATTTTGAGAACTAAATACCTACAGTTCAATAGATAGCTCAGTCCTGTGCATGGACACAACAAATACTTTTGATGTAAAACGACAAAATAACCATTTTTAAATTTGTTTGGAGTTTCTTGCTGAGGTATGCTATTTTGTCTGTGTATGAATTTATGATGGGTGAGAGACGTGCCTATCCTCTGGATCCACTACTGGAGGAATACAAGTGTTACTTAATCGATCTCTTAATTCTCTCAAATCAATGACAAAAACAATTTATTTACGTCTCGCATATATATCAAACACGGTAACGATTTTAGTTTTAATTGTCACATTGTAAAACACGTCATAATCATATTTAAGTAAAGGTAAAAATGTCCATATTTTAAAATTCGATTTTGATCATATTTTTTTTTTGGATGGCTGAACTGTTCTATTATATGCGGAGGATTACATGGATTTCCGATTTCCTTATTGAAACGATAACAATCACGATAGAATTTTGGCTCACTGAACACAGAGAAGTAACAAAGCGGAAAGTCTAGACCATCCTTACGGAAACATCTTGCACGTGAGCTTTTATTGAATGGTCCACCTGGACGCGAAAGAATAATAATAAAAAAATTCCAACTGATACGCTCTTTGAGGACCGTATGTTTGCCACGAACCTTTCTAAAGGCCATTCGTGATACTATTTTCAAAATAGTAACAATATAATGCTCTTTAAAAATACTATAATTTAAAGCAGCTCGACGCAATTTGTCGAGGTTTGAAGAAATAACGTTGCATTTTTTTTGGGAGAAAAATTTTTAGGACTATCATTTCCTTGATAAGAATACATAAAATTTAATTCTCCCTGGAAGAAAACGTTTCTAAAGAAATAACTAAAAACATTGAAAGAGGCGAATAGGACAAAGAAAAGTTATATCGAATAACAACTTAGAAATTATATAGTCATTGCACACGCACTCACGCACGCATGCAAGCATACGCACATATGCGTACATACATACAAATTTTATCTATACACAATTCACATGTATATAAATTTTCGAAATAAAAAATAGATTTAAATTGAATGCATGTGATATTTTTTGAATTTTAATGGAACGTTAGTGCTGTAAATTTTAAATACATAAAATTTGCGATGTATTAATAGTGATTTCTGGCTAAAATAATGTTTTCTATGACATATAAGTAACTTTTTTAAATTCGTACTTATGATAATATTTTGAAAATTTCGTATTATGAATGTAGCATGATTAATTAAAATTTTTTCTGTATAATGTCATCTTTTTTTGGAAAAAGGCAAACATGATTAAAGATCGTTTCACAAAAATTATTTTTATAATTTAGCTGATGGTGTAACATTTCTAAAAATGTATCTAAGTTTTAAGAAATACTATGTTATCAGTTTTTGTAATGATACCAGTTAATAACAAATTTAGCTAAACTGAGCAATAAGGAGAATGCTGAGAGAGCGTGTCTGTGTCTGTTTTTGTGTGATGAATTCGATTCATCGCTTTTTTTTAAAAAATTTTGGTTCTTTTAACGCAAATTCAAATTCTCTTACTAAAAACTATTATTACTAACACCTTTCGAGTGGAGGTCGCCACCAATCCTCCCAGTCTTTTTAGAGAAATCAGGAACATTCTTCAATAAATTAGGGGGAATTATATTTTATCGAATTAAATATATTTATACGAAATATGATTTAAAAAATAGTCATGAAGTTACAACACAATGCCGGTGCTAAATTATGAGCGATCAAAATACACCGAGGAGTCAGTCTGTCTGGAACCATACGCTTCTGGATCAAATGTATTAAGCATGCTGCAAACAGACTGGTGGCTGCTTCGAATGATTCCCGCGTTTAGTAATGCACACCT
This sequence comes from Nephila pilipes, assembly GCA_019974015.1. NCBI lineage: Eukaryota > Metazoa > Arthropoda > Arachnida > Araneae > Nephilidae > Nephila > Nephila pilipes. Next base: position 16,548 of record BMAW01058750.1, on the reverse strand, counting down.
GCGCTTTTCAGTAGGTTTGCTGGTTAGGTATATATTGTGTGTCGCTCACTCATGCAAGACAACCCCCCGCCCTTTTTAAAATGAGCCCAGCTTTGTAATTGTTTCTGAACAAGAATGTAAAAGAAAATTGTCACGATAGTTGAATCAATTTATTGAGACTCATATCATGTCCTATAATAACGGAATATATGAGCGACTCGAAGTAGTTTTATGTACAGTAAAAGTTTTGTTCAGATGGCCCAACTCTGCACGCCACGATGTGACAACGGGTGGTCCTCATGCGGCCACCGGGCTAGCCACGCCTGTCTTAGACATTATTACACCAACATCTCTTCTTTCCTTCTCTTACAACTCATTCTCCTTACATTATAATTTTGATGAAGCGCTTGCAGCTCCTGACCTGACGACTGAACAAATAGTATAAACTTTTATTACTAATTTTGTTTACAAGCAATTTGATTTTTTTTACATTTACCACTGTATTCCTTTCTTTTGTATACTAACATAGATTCTAACATTCTCAATTTAAATTTCTAAGTGCGTGGAATGCTTTTATATTTCCCACCAGTGGAGACGTATGGGAATTTAAAGAGGGGAGTGGAGACAAAAAATGTACAGACAACATAAAAATAACAAAGTTTCGGGGAGTATAAGGGAGTTAAATGCACACAATTCAAAAATATAAGATTTTAACGTTTTCTGAGTGTGTTTGAAAAGAAAACTATTCCAATTATACTGTGATAGTGTTAATATTACTGCACACATTTTGTTTGAAATTTTGAGTAATACTATACAATACAATTTATATTGGTTTGTTATGTTGTTGATCGTGTGGTTTCGTTATGGGTAATAATTTGGCGATCTATTTTAAAAGTCCTCAAGTTCATACGCCAACTTGCACCGGATACTCCACTTTAAATTCGCTACGTATCATATTTCATTCAAATTACCCCAAATATTAATAAGAACAAACTACGAAATTTTCAGTGAAATCATTCAACGGAATAAAATCGTTATCGATCACAAAATATCGCCAAATTTGGCGTGCACCCGATAGTTTACTTTCCGTAAAAAACAACACGGTGCTCTACCAAACGGATTTAATTCAACCATTCTCAAAACATTAGTTACAAACACGGATAAGAACAAACTGTGAAATTTTCAGCAAAATGGGTTCTGTAGTTTTTTTTTTTTTTATTTATTTATAGGGCACATATACGAACATTGCCTATTATTTAAGTAGATTTTGTTCAGAAGAGTTAAATTAACAGCTCCGCATGTATTTATTTAGATAATGATTATTCAAAAATTGCATTCAACTGGATAACGTTTGGGCTGATCATTATTGAGTAATTAAGTCTCTTACTCATTGCAAGGGTAATTCGTCAAATAATTTTATGAGAATCAAAATAAAATTTCATAAAATCTTTCTTTTTACATAAACACATACTTGACACACCGAATGGGTAATAAGTAAATTGGAAACACATGCTTATATTTTGAAAGAAATAACTCCCCATAAATTTTATTCTAGAAGTATTTGAGTCTTTTAGCCGCGGGAGTCTAGTGGTCATGGCCATAAGTTCGATACCTGCGTGAGTTGGAACCCTGCTTTCAATAAAGACCCGCTGTGCCAATGATGCACGTTAAATAAGTCGAGGCTCCATGTCTTCTCGAAGGAGTTGTACGGAAGTTTGGAGAGATAGGTACCAGCTCAAGTTTCGTCCTCGTCACTTACAGAGATTCAAAACTACGATTTCCTCTGCCAATAGCCCTCGTATTACTTCTAAATGCGACGTTTATAAACTATCAATGAAATAGCCATTTGTAATACAATATTATAACAATTAATAGAATAAGTAATCAAAGACATTAGACCGAAGTTATTAAATCAAGATAATTAATCAAATATTTCCTAGAATGCGAATCTGGGCATATATAGAATGTTTCATACAAGGACCAAACGCATACCGAACACCTACAAGCTCTCTCGCATAAGTCTAATCCTTATGTATTCGAAATGCTAGAATTTATAACGCCAAGAAAATCACATGATATTCCTGTTAGTTATAAAAGTAAGCCAGCGCTTATGGCGTGACCATATGGGATAGAGGCAACCCAAAATTAATAACAAATATATATATTCAAAATTTGAAATCTATTAAGTAACTCACTTTCAAGATTTGAAACATGAGATAAATTTGCTACTGTCCTGTCTTCTCATTCTTCAGTATCATGGAGATTAACATCACTTCCTGGATATTCTGATGAAAAAAATATTCAATTCTTCTGTAGATTGGTCCAGAAAATTAACTTTTCATTAATCACATAAATATTTTCCCCTCATACATTTAAAATTAACACTCTTTAGATTGTGAATTAGAGTCGAAAGATGTGAAAAAAATCTAAACTTATTGCGAAAAAGTATGACTTCGCCGTGATTGTTAAGCGCAAAATTTTTACGCGTGTATACAGTGATGTTTTTCCGCATACGTAACCATCATTTCCATTGAATGGGTAAAATCACAACGGAAAATAAATCACTCACGAAATGCATACATTGTACATAAAAAAATAATCAAATGAATCCTATACCACTATATGTGTCTAGGTGGCTTACTTTTCTTGTTTATTTTCAACCATAAAAGAAATCTTTTTGTCGAAGAGAGGAACAAAACAGGTTTTGTTCCACCAACAAACTTAATGGCCATAACTGTTCATATTACAATTGAATAGGCGCGAAAAATGTTGAAAAAGAAGTAACATTTGTAGCGAATAATGACTGTAATAAAACTGGATTCTATACATCACTGTTTGATACAAGGACGGTGATGTATTAGAAACCTACAAATGGATGCCTAATGATAGATTTAAAAAGAATATAGTAAAACAATAAATTCTTAAGTAAATAATGCATGTAATAAAAGTCGAACAGCATGCGCGTAATACAAATTTTTTTGCTCAAATGTATGAAAACAGTGTTTGAGTATTTTTATTTAAAAAGTTAAAATAAAGCCTTCTCGATTCACCATTTTCAACAACGTGATCGGAGGGAAAACAAATATATAGTTACAATTTATTGGTATTATTACTGAATAATTTTATTCGAATATTCTACCTGACTGTTCTTAAGTAAATAACTTTTTTTTTAATTCAGCATGTTGTGTGTGATGTATTTTTTTGAAGAAGTAATTATTTAATTAGATTCTTCTGTAACGATATGAAACATATTTCCCTTCAGTTGTCCTTAAGGATATTTGTAAGACTTTTATTAAATATAACAGCTCAACTTTGATATTACACAAAGTAAAGTTTACTATAAAAAAAGAGAAGGAGGAAAGTTCAGGGGAGACAGAAATATGGGAGATTGAAAGAGTGATTGTGATTGTTTATTAACATAGCACTCAGAAGCGACATGAGGGCTATTGATGACGGACTCGTAATTTTGAGCATCAGTAAAGTGAAGAGGACGAAACTTGAGCAGCCCCCTCCATATTTCCACACCACACCAATGGAAGGACTTGTGACTTCGATTAAATTTAACGAGCACTAGCGCATTGATAGAAGGCTGAAGGAAGCATTATAATAGGTGCATGAGTTTATATCATTAATAAGATTCTGACTCGGACCCATTTTTAATAGTGGACAGTAAGTAAAAACTTTTAATATTTTTTTGTTGAGGACTTGTGAGGATCACTCCAATAGGCATAACAGACAAAATGAAAACTATTTTATTAAACATTCATTTAAAGCTTTATTCGTCTATTTATTTGGTGTTTAACTGAACTTTAATCAATAGTGACATTTATTGATGATGGAAGAAGTGAACTTGAGGAATGAAAACTAACGGCGATGCAATCGTCCCATTTCTTAATATCGATAAACCCAAAGTCTCAGTAGTGAATTTAGAAAAATGTTTTGAGCTTTAATCATCCATTAACAAAAATATTTTACGTTAAATCAGGCATTGCTTAATATAATAAAACGAATTAATAATTGCTTTAAAATATTTATCAAAATTTTTTCAATATAATCATAAAGTAGAATAATTAAATAGCGGGAAAAACAAATCGATATCATTTTTAATTTTCATTAAAAAAGTAACAATATAAAACACTAAAAATCTTTAAAAATACTTGGAGCCTCGACCAGATGAACTAATTACAATTTTCACAAACTTTTGGCAAGAAATAAAACAACACAATCATCGAATAATTTAATAGTGGGGAAAACATAAACCCCAATATAATTTTTAACGTTCTATAACCACCTTGTGATCAATCAAAAGAAACTAATATCATCAAAAAAGGGTAATGTTTTGAACTAAATATCCATTAACAAAAATATCCCATGTTAATACAGCAGACTTTTTCCAGTATAAAAATTCGAATTAACGCTTTTCAACAAATTTTTGGCAAACATTTATCTACACAATCATAGCATAATTTAATAGAGGGGGAAAAAAACCCAAAGTAATTTTTTACTTTCAATAACCATCTAATGAACAATCAGAAGAAACTAATTCCATCAAAAAGGTAACAAACAGTATGTTTAACAAAGAAGTTAAATAACCATAACGAAAATCTAAATGACTCTATTACGGGATGAAAACATTTATTCCCCATCTAATTTAAAACGTTCCATCATCATATCCAATCTAAAGAGGAGATCCTGCATTTTCCAATATCTTAACTGGGAAGCAAAAGGAATGTAATAAGGAGAAAGGAAATGGATTCTCATTTAACCCAATATCTCATCTGTACTGCAGTTCAAAAGATCAATCAAAGAAAACCTCTTTGTAATTCCGTTCCATAAATTATTATTCAGAAAACGACTAATGTATGGAAATGTATTCCAAAGATTCGCTTAAAGTAAGTAAAATATTAGGTTTCTAAGATAAAATGTGGATATATTCAGTTCGTTTGTGAAAAGTTAAATTGTGTTTACGAGAACTTTCCGAGAAAGACACTGAATAGCAAAAACATATATTACAGAAAATAACTGTTACAACTATTGCATTTTTGTCGCTGTTTAGCCAATTTTTTCGCTGAGGGAAGTTTTATATACTAGAGAATTATAACTCAGAAGATAAAAAAGATTGGTAAGTTTTTGCTAGTTGATTGTTTATGTCATTTTGAGAAGGTTGACATCTAATATCCTTGACAGTTGTTTCAAAGCTGAAAGATATTTACTTATAGGTAAGAAAACTTCTTTTTTTTTAGAAGAATGTTATTTCATAGAATTTTGTCAGTTCCAATTGTGCTGTATCGTTTCTTCAATAAGTTTCGAAAGAAAATGGTTCTAGTAATTTCATTTATTAAAGTTTTTGTTAAATGAACAAAAAAAAAAAAAAGAGACTCATTGAGTCGAATGCAATTATTTTGTACGGTTATATAGTTGCAAGATTATTAAGTTACTTTTTCCAGATACTTTTTCTTACACGACTTAAAATGTGTATTAAATAAATTTTACAAATTTTAGTAATTTCGTCTTTGTATGCATGAAAAATCATTGTATTACTAATAACATTTAACTTGATTGCTTTTTCTTCAGAATTTCTTACGTTATTCAAATGCTGACTTTTTAAAATTGTGGTCACAATTACAAAGCAATTGTGCATCTCAACCGGACTATATTCCAGGAAGGATACTAATTAACGAAATGGATCTATTCATTATATTTTCTTTCAAGGAGAAATAGTTCACTATTTTATTGTCATTACAGACAGTGATTGAGTTGTAATTTGATTCAAGTGATTTAATACATTGTTTGAAAACGTAATTAATATAGTTGCAATCAAAGCATCCAAAAGCAAAGAGTGTTTACGCAGTTCAGGAAAAAAGTATCTAAAATATCACTCATTACACACAAAGGAAATGTTTTCTATAATATGATGTAAATGTATGAAATGATGCATCGTCTCAAAACATATCAGGCTGAATTTGATTTCTTTTCCCCAAAAGGAGGAATCAAATTTTAAAACGTATATTACCCACGTTTAAAGCTAGTAATATAAGAAATATTATTCGAACTTACTTTATATCAATTATATATCATGAGTTATTCGGGAAAATTGATTATATATGATGACGAAATTTACTATATGTATATACACTCTGTCGAAGCTCTATACATCGAACTTAAAGTTATAAAATAGACTTTTATATGTATTAAAATTAGGTCATCATTTTCTTACTAAAACAATTATGTGTGACTTATTTTTTTTGGATAAACAACAAACTACCAAAAGTGTTTCTTGAAAAAAGAATGACTTTTTGAATGAGAAACATCCCGCGATGTGGTGACATTACATGACATCCTAGTCTAAGGCTATTGGTTGCATGCATGCCGGACGTAGAAACACTTGCTCTGAGTGTCTAACAAAGACAATTGCACATAAATCCTAACTTGGTATATATAGGCTACGGCGCACGTGCCAAATGGACCTGTCACTCAACTAGAGACAGCCGATAACGTCGAATGGAAACTACCCCAAAACGAAATTTAGTACAAGAAGGGTGTGTGCGTCAATTTCAGAAATGACTGGAAAAGCGACTTTCTCTGCAAATATCATTCAGAATGTTTCACGTCGTATCATCGTTATGATACTGGATGGGGAGTATGCGACGGTTTTTTTCAACAACATCAAAAATTAATCCAACAGGGAATACCTTTTGGTCAGCCAATAAGAGCGATGTAAAAAGTTACTAGACAACTTTTTTTCAGACCCAATGGTCAAGGGTTTGAAAAGCCGTTGGCACTCCAAAAGGTCAAGAGTCATCTTCCGCCACATGGTAGAAAAATGTCCCCGATGCGGTGGGGAAAATAACTATCACCCGCTAATAATCTATTATTATTTATCGTTTGCTTTAATTTTAATGTATGAGAATAATCTAATTGCCCTCTTTAATATTTTTTTTTTCACTTTTCGGCAGCAATTATTACATTAAGCTTAAAATCTAATCAATAATTAGACTTTTCATTTATAGAAGTTGGAAACATGAAGGTTTGACTGCTCGCGCACACAAATACTATACTGCTGTTTGTAGAAAATGCAACACCATGAAAGAATCATCAGAATCAAATGAAATTTAATGCAGAAACGACTTGTACTGATACAAATAAATGATGAAATTTTCAAAACAAAAGAAACAAATTAAGCGTCCGAAATCAGTATTTGGTGCAGCCACCATGCGCTGCAATAAGTGCTGCTATACGACGTGGCATGGAGTCAAACAGATGTTGAATATCTGCTTGAGGAAGAGAATTCCATATCGCTTGTATGCGCAACCAAAGTTCGTCTTTGGAAACTGCAGGATGCGGATCACGAGCGAGACGCCGACCAACCATATCCCACACGTGCTCAATAGGCGACATATCCGGTGAATAAGCAGGCCAAGGAAGAAGTTGCATGCGTTGTGCTGAACAGAAGTCTCGAACAGTCCGCGCAACATGTGGGCGAGCATTATCCTGCTGAAAGATAGCTCCAGGGATGCCTTGAAGGAAAGGAACGACTTCGGGCTGTAGCACTTCACGGACGTACCTGTTGCTATTGAGATTACCCTCAATTCGTATCAAATTGGATCGTCCATGATACGAAATCGCACCCCAGACCATAACTCCGGGTGTTCGACCACTATGTCGTTCAATAATACACTCAGGAAGGCAGCGTTGACCGGCATAACGTCTAACACGAACACGGCCATCATGGGTCCACAAATTGAAGCGTGATTCATCTGAAAAGACAACTTGGTGCCAATCAGCTCGCCTGTCTCTGTGCTCAAGAGCCCACTGCCGACGCAGCCGTCGATGATTCGCCGTGAGGGGAATCCTGAATAAAGGCACCCTTGCACGCAATCCACGGCGCAGCAGACGACGACGAATTGACGAAGCCGACAATTGTACACCTGTAGCAGTAGACCAACGTGCTGCCAGCTGCCTGGAGGAAGCTGTGCGATCATTCACCGCCATGCGGAGCAGGTGTCGATCATCGCGCTCTGACGTCACCTTCTGTCGTCCAGTGCCTGTTTTTCGAGTTGTTCGGTGCTCGTCGGTCCACTGCTTCCAAACTCGCATCACTGTGGAACTGTTCCGCTGCATACCAGCTGCTATTGCGCGATAGGAAAATCCTCCTTCTCGAAGGCCGATTATCCTCCCTCGTTCAAACTCCGTAAGTTGCTTGAATTTCTTATTCTTCCGTCGTGGAGGCATACTCAGGTCTCACTAAACGTTTGCCACTAACAAATAATCATAGACTTTTTTCAACGTCCCGCTACAGCACTTTATTTATACGCTTTCAGCATCAATTCAGAGGGCGCTGCGCGCGCCGCGCACGCGCGATGGCTCTGAAACTTTATTAATTTGCATAATATCCTATAATTGACATTTGCTGCGAATTTCATTTGATTCTGATGATTCCTTCATGGTGTTGCATTTTCTACAAACAGCAGTTTAGTAATAATTTATACACACTTATTTCAAATTAATGGTCCAGCACAATATTCGAAATCTAGGTTTAATTTTTGTTTCTGAACGAAAGAAATCTAAGTTGAATTAAAGCCAAAAAGTAATTCATAGTAACTAAAACTGAATTAGTAATAATAATCAAAAATATGAATAAAAATATTTTTATTGATAAAATTTTATTAATTTGTAACAAAAGTAAATGCATCGCATGAAAAAAATTGAAAAAGCTCGCAAGATAAGTTCATTTTCGAAATATTTATGTATAAATTATTTCCATTGCTTTTCTTTACGAAATTTGAGGAAAAATAAATATTGTTATATATTTCTTTCATCAGCCTATTTTGAGTATAGATGGTATAGGTTTAGTTTTTCATATTATTTCCGGCATTTCCATCACCATTTGAACACTTAGAAAATTCTTTCAGTCAATAGTTGATGTGACAGAAAAGAGAAAATTAAAGACTACATCACCCGACGAAAGACAAGAATAGGAATTATTTCGTTTTGAAAACTATTTGTCAAATCGAATGCTTTAAGTTTTGATACTTGACTAAGGAAGTCGCTAAATTTCAAACGTGAACAACTTTTTCGCATGTTGAAGCGGAAAGATAATTGTGTTGAGGATGAAAAACATTAAACAAAATTACTACTCACATATTTCGTGATTGCAAGGCACGTAAGAGTTTTGGAACTGGCCTAAAAACACGCATGCGTTTTTTGTGTCATTTGATAGAAAATAACATTCAACCGAAAACAAGACAAAAGTTAAACATATACTTCTTTTTCAATAATACGAAACGATAAAAAAAAACACCATAAGATATTCTTATGTTTTTTTAGAAATCATTTTGCTGGTGTTATTAATATTGGGGCCGTATACATTGTTAAAATTTTGGAAAATTTTTTTTACGGCAAATTAAAAAAAAAAAAAAAACTAAATAAAAACACTCGGATTTTATAGTGATTTTTCCGTAAATATCATTGGGCTAGTTTCTTAGGAAATATCTACACATACAAAAAAGAGTTCAAATTTTACAAGACAACTGTTTTATTATTTTGAAAATACTACTCCTAAGGTTAAAAAACAGAATGAATCAATGATCGTTTTAATTGCCTCATAAAAAAAAAGCAAAAACTCGTCTTTTTGAAGAAGAAAACATATTCTGCATCTATTTTACGTATCAGATATATGTAATTTATATATGTTTCTTCTTTTTTCCTAGTATTTTTTACCTAAAGCCAAGACTTTAAGGTCTTACAGGCAATGTTCTAAATACACCAAGATACTTTGTTGCATCATAAAAAAAAAAAGAAAAAAGGAAAAAAAAAAAAAAAAAAAAAAAAAAAAAAAAAAA
>BMAW01058746.1:0-11904 GCA_019974015.1 Nephila pilipes | reverse complement strand
ATATATATATATATATATATATATATAGTTTAACTAAATGATTATTAATAACTCATTCATTTTTGAATGACCCAGTTGTTGGTTATTGGATATAATGTGTTCAAAATTAATATTTCTACTACGAATTAATCTATTTCACTTTTTTGATCATGTTTTGCTCATTCTGGATTTTTCTAATTTTTTTTTCATATCTTTCTCAACGATTTTGACTCGTTTTAAATATTCATACATTTTTCTGCCTTGTATATCAAATTTTGTAAGTATATATAGATGTAATTTATAATATACATAAAGTATGAAGGAAATATGTATGTAAAATAAGAATAATAATTAAATTACTTATTTATTGTAATCATAATTAAAATAAAATAGAAACAAAGAAACTTAATATATAATTATAAATGCATTAGTAGAAATATAAATTAGATTATGAACTGAAAATCATAAAACTAAATTAACCAAAAAATTTTTAAAATTCAATCACTATAAACATGACAGACGGAAGATAATCGACATAAAGTATTTTAAATTTATATTTCTGGCTTTGGGCAGTAATGCATGATTAAACATATTTTTTGGAATAAACCATACCTCTCAGTGAATTACTTTGTAATAAAATTTCACCAGATTCACTAATCAAAAGTACAAAAACTCTCAAACTTAAAATTTTGACAATAGAAATCAAAAATTCATTCTAAGTTAAAATGGCCTGTATAAGATCAAAATTCTAATTTAACTTACAGAAAATAAATTTTCACGAAAAGCTTTGATAGTATTATAAGTAACTGATTGAATACACTATTAATATTATATAAATATCTATCATTAACTACTCTTGTCTCTCCTAGTTTGACAAACTACAAGGTGGGGACAGTTCTAATCTCCCTCCCCATTCTTAATTAAAATCTGAAACACTCAGTCTTCACAGCAGAGTGAAGTACAATCGGCATGTACTGCCGACTTATTGAACAGAGTCAGCAGCTTCTTTCGGATGAAAGGGGTGTAGTCGTGTCGTAATCGTAAGAGTAACAGTCTCTAGTAATTACACTGTTATTCAATTAAATTGATTACTTATTGTAATTATACATTATCGCCAACACGAAAGCAAGCGAACACATAACGAAGAGAAACACTTAATCGTATACGGAGTCAGGAGATTTATACTCTAGAAAAATGATTTTTTTTTCTTAAATTTTATTAATTAATCATTCAATTAGAATTTAGCAATATAAGCGGTGAAGAAAAGTATGCGCAACTCCAAAGTGAATGTTAAATATGTTTAAACGTGAAAATAGCAGCGTTCAAAATAACAAATTTTAAAAAGAGTATATATATATATATATATATACGAGGGATGTTCCGAAAGTGAGTTCCGTCTTTTCTTCACACAGAAATTTAATGGCCATAATTAAAAGATATGACATCATAAATATTATATCTTGGGCCATTTTTCGACGTAGTCACCACCGACATTAAAAGGTTTACCGTAGTGTACAATCAGTTCGAAAAACAACTCCTCTATAACTGAGTGCCTTGTAATGAAAGGAATTTTCTCACAGCCTCCTCTACCTCAACGTTGTTTTAGATGGGACTAAGCACGAAGAATATGCAGTATAAATGCCACGTCTGACACTATTATACTTCCGTCCATTAACTCCATGCCATGTACTCTAGCAATGTTGTTTTCATCCGCTATTGTCACTGCGACCTTCATCTTCTAAATTATGCCTTCCTTCACTGAACATGAAACACCAACGTCCATGGATTTGACGAGAAATGACTAAGTCGTCAAACATGGTCTGTAATAGTACATACTAATATAGACACATGCAACACTAGTGTGTCCGTTCATGGATGCAGGACACACTAAGCTCAAGTGCCCATTCATACTGAATAACAACACACACTTCTTTGGCAATAATGTTGTCGGTACACCTATGATTTGTACTCGGGCACATTGGTCTACTGCTACTTTCCTCCTCTTCGCTCTGCGTGTGTCATTCCTCCTCCGCTGACACTATTTCCGTAGATGAACCAGTAATGGGTATGGATTCGAATGGTGGTCGGTTATTTCATCTGATTCACCTCTTATATTTATATATATATATATGCAAATTGCACAGTAAACGCAGTTCACCGAGTAACGCAAATGATGCGAAATGTTTTGCGTTCATTAACAAGTGCAGCCAGAATACTCTTCTTACAAATCGTTCTTCTATCGCATAGGAAACATCTAGTACCGAAAATAAAAGGATGCCGAAGATCACAGCACTTCCTGCTGACAGACGAGTCCATCAGAGATAAGGTGATCGAACTAAAAAGAACAGTTGATCACTGTACGGAATTACGGTGGACAGGTACCTGCACGCATACTACGGCTGTAGCAAGGATGGTTGCCAGTAGTTAGGTAATGTTGCAAGTTCTAGGAATGGTGGTATTGACGTCAGCAAGCTGTGTATGACGACGTTTCCACAAGCTTGAGCCGATATGGGAGGCCACTTCCGTCGACATAGCAGTTTCAGGACAGTTTTGATGGACCATTATTCACCGATTAGTATTCGAAAACCTACATTCATGACGTCCGTTAAGAAAGCCAACACTGAGTCAAAAGCATAGGTGCCTGCGAATGAAATGATGTCAGAATACAGCTAGATGGAATTAGGAAAGGTGTTATGTGATGTTTTAGAAGAACTATACTTTTGTTTAAGCAATAACAAATGCAGTGTACGATTCCAGTGGCAATCCTGTAAGAGGTCCTATCCGGCTGCAACTGTAGAACGACATACCACGCTACCACGTAGTACAATGGTTTGTGGCACCCTCATTTACGAATGCAGATCATCACTAGTCCGTATTGCTTATAAAATGACTTCCAAACCATACGTAGATGACACTTTCCAACCGGTAATGCAGCCCGTCCTTGAGGGGAGGCCGAATACCATTTACAAGCAGCTTAACGCTAGACCACACACAGTACACATCAGCCAACATGCTCTGTAAAGTACCAAGGTGCATCCCTTGCCCACTGTTTCATGGAATAACTCACCAATCGAACATGTTTGGGACGAGACTGGTAATAATTTTAGTAGGTAGTCACCGCCGTTTTCAGAAGACGAGCTTGGTCGCAAGTTGGGGGTTCGAGTCTCGATACCACTAAAAGCTTACAGTGTAGCCAGTATTAATGCACATTAAATCTTCTGAGGCATGGCGTGGAAGTTAAGAGAGGAAGATGCCAACTCAGGTGTCGTCCTCGTCACTTGACCGAGGCCAAAATTACGAGGTCCGTCAACAATCGTCTTCTTGTTACTTCTGAGGTGGCATTAATAAAATCAATCAATCGATCGATCAAAAGACGAGATGCGAAAAATGGCTGAGAGAAAATTGACAGTTATCCCTCAAGAGACAACCCGCTTTCCCTTTGAGTCTATACCAAAATGTGTTGTTTAATGTATTGTCTCCAAGGATAACCCTGAAATTACTGATCATACTGTTAAATCGCTATATTTTTAAGTGTATCATGTGTAAACATCACTTATTACTCTTTACTGTGTCTCAATTTGGGCCGGTTTTCATCACATTCTGCTCATCTATTACAGATGTATTCTCACAATCACGTAATGTAAATATTTAGTTTTTATTTCATTTGGTTGAACTATTTTAGCTTCATTTTTTATTTTTCTATTGTTGAACTACTGTTTGATTTTTTTTTTATTATATTCATCTATATCCTTAATGATTATGTAACTAATGGTGTGTGGGAGTTGGGTCTATGAATCCAGTTTAAAAACACATTTTTCATTCCAAAATGTGAAATAATATTAAATGACAACACTTGCGTTTTTATATTCTATAATTCTTTTCTCTTGATTTTTGTTGTGTTGTTTAAGGTTGTTCGGTAGTTAAATTGATTTTCAATTTTAATTATTGGTGTACATTTATATACATTAAAAGTATTTAAATAAGGGTATTTAAATAATTTATTGTGATTTTTTTTTTCATTAGAATATTTTGTTTACTTAAAGCTTTGGATAATATTTTTAGTTTCATTTTATTTAGTTTGTTAATGCGCTGAATTTTTCAACTATTCTATATTATTTTAGCTTTTAGTTTTTTTAGATCACATGAATTTTTAAACAAAATTTTAATGACTATATTTATTATTTTAGTATAATTTTTGTATGCTAATAAATGTTATATACATACATAATATTTTGTTTGGGTATTCAATTTTTATTAAATTATTTATCCCCTTTTCTACACATGTTTCTTCTCTTGTAAAGATTTTTGTATTTGATTTGTTATCTTTTATTTATTTTATATTGTTTTTAATAATTTAATTGCTTTATCTTATCTTTTATATTTATATTTATATATATATATATATATATATATAATGCTGAATGAAAGTACGTATTTAATTAAAGCATTAAGCATTTAAAAAGTCCTCCAGGCGGTAAGCACTACTGTTTACATTTAATTTATAATCAAGATTGGTGATATATATATGTAAATTACTGCGAAATTTTCTGATTCTATTTTTCCAGATTTAATTATTTAGTCTTATTAACTTTCGATTAGAAGCAACACGAGGACTAATGGCAACGGACCTCGTTACTTTGATCCTCGGTCAAGTGATGAGGACGACACCTGAGATGGCAGCCCCTCCCCTAACTTCCATACCACATAAACGGGAAGACTTAGACCTCTGACAGATTTAACGTCCATCAGCCTAGGCTAAACGGTGGGTCTTTAGCTGTATCAAGGCTCGAACCTATGACTCGATAAAAACCGGCCGGCCACGAGTCCGCGACCATGGTCACTAGGTTATCGCCGCCAATCCATATACCCAGGACTTGAATGCTACGTGGCAGAACAGTTGAGAACTACTGATCGCTCGTACCTCCGACACAAAATTTTGCCTCTGTTTGTCTCACTATAACAACCGTAAACAATCACAATTAGTGATAAACTGCCTATGGCACAAGTGACAAATCGAGCCACCATCTTATCTAAAGTCTAATGGGAACTATTCAAAACGAAACTCAATACAACAAGGAGGGAATATATTTCAATTGTAGAAATGGCTGAAAAGCGATCTTCCCTTCAAATATCATTCAGAATGTTCCTTTTCGTATGATCACAGTGATACAGGAGAAGAAGTATTTGGTTTCTCTCTTCAATAGCTACAACAGATATTGTAAAACATGGATTAAATAACCAGCCCGAAAGAGAATCTCTTTCGGGTTAGTTGATAAAAGCTGTGGAAAAAGTGACTTGACAAGTTTTCTCCGGACCGACAAATCGAGTGTTCAAATCATTCCCGTCTTGTATGATCCTCAGATTTCCTCCGCCACGAATCAGAAAAAACCATATCACACTGTGATGCGGTAAGAAAATCTGCTCTCCCAGAAAGCTCATCTAACTACATTAATGTATTACTTGACTTCTTAGTGATCCAACAGAATTTAATGTAAAGCTACTCCCATAATATATAACGAAGAGCACAAGTGATGTATTCAATATATAGCAATACGATATGTTAGTTTCGAGGAATCTGCGAGATAGGAATTGAACACATGCGAATTGAAACATCGAAATAGATATCTGTATTTAAATGTAACACAAAAGGCATATTCTGGTGTCGTAACTTTTTCGGAGGAATCAAGTCCTCTTTTAAGTAACGAGCTTTATTTCTGGGGACATATTACACTGGCAAATATCAAGCGTACACATGACATCAGAGAGCAAAACAGCGACGATTGAAGCAGAGTGAAAACTAGAGAGGGAAAAAGAGTGCGGAAAAAATTGCATCAGCTTTTATTCGTCTTAAGCTCTAGATGTTTAACCCACCTGTCGGTTTCTCGCAATTTATAGACGACAGCTACAGTAACAACGTGAGGTGTTGTTTGGAAGATTAATTTGCAAGGAGTACTAAAATAGATTATTGGTATAAAATAAAAGAAAGTTAAAATAAGGAATATAAAGTACTCTTAGGTACGGCATAACATATATATTCGGCCTTGCATGCCAGTGTGCTTTCCAGTCTAAAGGCAACTTTGATCCTAACTGAAATAATGATGAATGATTTTAAAAATTAAATAAAAATTCGATGGTCATTGTCTAATAAGATTATTGGTTATAAGAAATTCTTATGTCGAAATACATATATTCGGTTTTATGTTCATACATGATGGATTTCATTACACGCTGATGAATGAAAAAAGTGAAGCATATTTGCATTCTTAACTTATGGCATTTGCGGCAAAAATTCTTGTGAATAGATATAGTATCATAAAAAAACTCCTAATACAACTTATTTCCCTTTGATTATTTCAACTTGTTTAGATAAAAAGCGAACAGAAAGATATTTTCTCGTCAACTTATTTCAAATATTAAAATTTTTCGAATGATTACTTAGATGTAGCAATAATTTAAAATTCTTCCTTTTATTCATGATAAAACATGTATCTTCTCAATAAACAAAATGCACTGAATAAACACGCTAAATTTTATGTTAAATCAATCTTTTCATAGCTTTCCTATCCTTTCCTTCAGTGATGTTTACATTTTAAGTAAAATTAATACGCAAAATATTAATGTTTACTTTCGCAAAGAACATATCACTTTTAAATTAATTTTATTCTAAGAAACACTAGCAATTCTGAATCGATACATTACGCATATTTGCCTAAGAGATATTTCCATTTCTTTTTTTAAATATTTGTTTGGATCAAATTATTTGATGCATGTATAAGCTCAGTTCACGAAGAAGTATTTTATTTACGAGAAAATTTTGAAGGGAAAATTAATGCTTATCTGAAATATTTTGAAATATAGAATATCTTAAAAAGAAAATTACTTCTAAGTAGCTTTGAAAAGCTTTAAAACAGTTCTCATCGCCAAATCTGAAAATAAAAGAATCCTTTTCATAACAGATAAGTTTTGAGATAAAATACATAGACAGAAATTATTTTATTTGAAATCTCCGATTCTAAATATAATGTAAGGAATTAATATTTATTGACATTACGATAAACAATGATTATTTTTATTATTACTGTACTGAGAAGCAACATGAGAGCCATTGGTGACGGACCTCGTAATTTTGAACCTTGGCCAAGTGATGAGGATGACACTTGAGCTGGTATTTTCCTCTCCAATACGCTAAATACACTATTGAAGTTAATTTTGAGCATAAAATTTAAATTATACAATTTATGGTTGGATTGCATAATTTTATTTCTATATATATATATATATATATATATATATATATATTTATATATATATATATTATATATATATGTTATATATATATATGTTATATATATATATTTTATATATATATATATTGCAATGGATCATTCCAAGATAACTTTACACCGAAAGACAATTTATTAAGCAATATTGTCGACATACCTCGTAATTTTGAACCACGGTCAAGTGACTAGGACGACACCTGAGCTGGCACCCCTCTCCTAACATCCACACCACACCAACGGGAGTACTTTGGGCCCCGACAGATTTAACGTGCATCAACTCCGGCTACACGTCGGATCTTTGCGGCCAGGGATCGAGCCCAAGACTGAACGAAAACCGCAGGTTACGAATCCGAAACCTTGACCACTAGGCTACCTCGGCCTCATCGTTTTCGGACATTGGAGTATTTCAGAATAATATTTCTGTGGTTCCAATAAAAAAAAAGATAAATTTTAAGAAGTTTCGTAATTATAGTAAATATTGCTGTTATACCCACTTACCAAACACATGCAGAAATAAGGTAATTTAGTATTGTTAGTTACTGGAGAAAAGTTTGATATTAAGCAAAAAAAAAAATTGTAGAATTTTGCTCTTATTTTACAAATATTTTTATAAATATTTTGTTCTTATTTTATTAATATTTATTGATATTACGATAAACAATGTATGTCAATAAATTAGCTTAACAACAATGTAATGTCATTGAATTGGCCTAAGATTATTCGAAAATGAAATAATTAGATGAGCACAAAAAAGGATATGCACTGCTAAAAAAACATATTTGCAGGTTGGGGAAACATATTGAAGAAAAGAAGCCTTCTTTACACTAACACTAAAAACGACATATGTTTCTATGATCCTTCTGTTGTTTAAGAACATTTTCATTATAATAGAAATACTCATAATTTTTAAACTGGTATATAATGCATTTCAAATTACACTTTTAATTTTTCTACCCAAATATATTAAATATGCTTTCTTATGAGGTTTACTCTTATTTTTTTTTTACTTGATTTAATATGATTTCATTCCATTCCATGGATACTAGTTAATTTCAGAAAGTTCACTTTGATCTTCAATAGTTAACAAAACTAAATAATAAAACTGAAGTAGAATGTAACTAATAGTTTTATATTACTCCTATCAATACATGTCAAGTTGACATTAAAAGAGAGATAGAATCGGTTGAGTTTATGCCGTGAACACAAGTTATGTCATTGTACTTCGATTTATAATAGGTGACGCTGATTTAAGATGCATCTGTCTTGATTCAGAAATATTTATTACAATACAAATTTGGTCTATTAGAATGAAATAAAATGCATCTGAAAGAGTAAAAAATAATGAAGCCTTGTGAAGAATTACTTTTTGCTCCGATTCATAAAAATATATTTAAATATTTTTAAATATTAAATATATTAAAATACATTTAAAGACCCGAAAACTCACAGACGAATCATTAAAATAGGAATAAAACATTTTCAAATATTGGTGAAAAAAAGTAATTCCGTAGATGCCTTCATTATTTTTTGCTCTTTCAAATGCAACTTACTGCATTCAAATATATCAAATAGTAAAGATTTAAAAAAAAATGGAAATTTCATAGGATTAACATTACGTCCACGAAATCAAAATGGCCGGTAGACGAGAGCCTTAAGTGCATCGAAAGAGCAAAAATCACACAAAAAACGTCGTATTTCATTTCATTTTTTTTTTTTTTATTTATTTATAATATTGAAATATGGAATTCTGAAATGAGCTCCTGAAGAATAAAAAATATATTCGAGAATGTATGAGAAGAAAGTTGTAAAATCTTTGTAAATCATTAACTCAAATGTTTAATTTTTACTTTTTATTTAACAAATCATTCTATTTATTTTGATTTCTTCTGAACTACATTTACTATGGTTTATGGTGCCAAAATATAGGTTTTTCTCAAAAGGAATTATATTGCAATCAAAATATTTTTTGCTGTCATATTTTGTTTGAAAGCACAGAGATTTAAAATTTTATTTTCATTACACGATAAAAAGAATCAAACTCTTAGTTTTAGGATCAACACTTTTTATTTTTAAAATGAATTTCACCTCAACAGAATTTGTTTGTTACATTAGGGAAAAAAAGTAGCCCTAAGCATCTTTAAATTTGTCATTTATTAGGAGGATCACATCATTCACCATTTTCCTAATCTCCATAATATTACAAATGACTAAGTTTAAGGAACGTTTTTCCAAAATTAATTGGTCGTACAGTCACCAATTCCACTATATAAAAAAAAATAAATAAAAAAAAAACGACGCACAAAGAAGGATTTGTCCGATGGAGACTAGCGGATAGGAAAATTATGTACACAATAGAAAATATTTAAAATTCCAGAAAAATTGAATGATTTATTTCAGAGTTTCATAGTTACAAAGTAATGATCTCACTAAGATATTGACTGAAAAATAAGGCCAGGATACTGCAAAAGAAACGGTAGCTAAACAGGTCTCAAAATGTCATCGACGCACCACTGTGCAGTAAGTAGACCTCTAATGACGACCAAAGGGGTCCGGCTATCAAGGGAAATGGCACCCCAGACCATAACTCCTGGTTGAAGGCTTGTGTGGCATGCAATATTGAAAGTAGGATCCGCACGCTGCCCTGGGCGTCTCCAGACGCATCTTCGATGATCGTCAGGACACGGTTGGAAGCGGGATTCGTCGCTAAATCCCCAGTCAGCATCATTCCAACCTGATCGAGCTGAGCACGAATGTAATCTGTTTCGACAGTGGTAGGTGGTGTAGCGGTCGGTACGAGTGTAGATTTTCCTCTATTAGCCGACTGTGAATGATCATGGTGGTCACCCGCGTGCGGGTCGTATGTCTGATGGTTGATAACGATGAATCACTCACTGTGACAGCTGATCTGACAATCACTCTGTTCTCCCGTTCTGCTGTGACCCTAAGTCGACCGCTACCATCATGACGCTTAAATCTCCCACTGTCCACCCATTCTTGCCAGCATCTTCTAATCGCTGCATCTCTTCGACTCATATGACGAGCGATTCTCCAATTTGTCCAAACTGCCACTTTCAGTTCAAAGGTACGATTTCTTTCAAACTCTGACAGTTGCTCGTAATGAGTTCGAATCCAGAGGCAAGGCATTTTTTCAGTCGTTGAAAGATATCCTAAATCGCAATGCAACAGAAAATATGACTATCAGATTGATAATCTCTTCTTATGCTCACCTGCTGAGTGCGCAGTTTCTATGCACTGTAGGTCCCGCTATTCATTTATTGGACACCAAATTTTAATCATTTTCATGTTCTTCTCAAATGTCTATGCATACGAAATTTCATTACAATCGGGAAATTCCTTCTTGGTGTGTAGTTTTTTTTATTTTTTTATTTTTTTGTTATAGAGTAAAAATGTTTGGGCGTAGAATAAAGCATATATGATATTAGGTTAAAGATACTGACATTATAATACACATGATTATTATAATTATAAGATATATTTAATTTAATAACTTTATGAACTTAACTAAATGCTTTTATTTTAATTCCTGACAGGATATTATTGCCGAATTTAAATTTTTATTGTTTGCTCTTATTTTAATATTTAATTTAATAATTGATTTTTTTTTGGTAAAATCATCAGTTTTTTTTTTTTTTCTTTTATTTTTGTTGTTGTTAACATTGGGAACATTTTTGTATTTTCGAACGTTTTGTCATGAAAATAAAAATGAATTAGGTTTTTCTTTTCTTGATAATAATTGCTTCTGTGGAGCCTGGTGGGAGGACCTTTACTTTACGCTATGTAACATTCATTTTTATAAACTGCTTTTTTTTCGAAAACTTCAAAGAAAATAAGAAACGCCATCATATATTAAAGTGAAATTAACAAGCTGATTTCAAATTTTATTGTTATTTTAATGAAAGCATTTTTCTAAAAATTTATTTTCAGTTAGTTTTCAAAGAATTCAAATGTGAGAAAACAAGCTAATTGTTAGAAAATTGTGAGCTTTAATGTATATTTTACTTGTTTTGTAATTGTTTTTGAAAAAATCTCTTTAAAATAATAATAATAATTACAAGAAATCAACGTATTAAAATTGGTGGTACAAGAAGTCAATATTTTTAAACTCCTTAAATTTAGTGATTTTTAACATTACTGAAATAGGGAAAATGCTATGTGAAGCAACCCTTTTAATGATTTAATTCCAAACTCTATGAGTCAATTTTTTTTATTTTTTACTTAAAATCATAGGTAGACACTTTCAAAAAAATATGTTACATTTTAAATCGCATTGAGCAATTTTAATAAATACCAAAAGAATTATGAATAATCTTAATAATACAAAAATAACTTTGGAAATGTAAAATAAATTTAATATTTGACGTAAGCATTTATTGTCAAATAATATAACTAATTTTATGATGATTGATGAAAAATTAAAATTTTAATGCTTTCTGTCCCTCGTTCCTTTAATGAATGCCTTATGGAGATACATAAAGCAAATAATTACTGAAATATAAAAATGAGGAAACGTGAAATATTTTATATTAAATTACACATTCTTGATTTAAGTAGAAAATTTTGAAATCTTTGTTTGCATTGTTACTTAAAATTACACAGTTATAAAATTTTGCAAATGTATTTG
>BMAW01058744.1:35834-91473 GCA_019974015.1 Nephila pilipes | reverse complement strand
GGTTCAACTCCGATATAATTAGAAGGATCTGTAGACGTTTTCTATAAATTGATGCATATACCATCATGATCAATATTTCCTCAAAAAAGTGAGTAAACTCCTTTCTCTTGTCTGATATAAGTATGAGACAAAAGAAGTGAATTATTATTTTAAGGAAAAATAAAAATCTTACGAAATATTTCATTCCAGCTTTGAAGCCGTGAGCCATTTTACGTTTTACGTTTCTTCCATTAATGTGATTTTCACTTTGTGATGTCTCTGAGATATCAATTCCACATATTTGAAACATAATTAAAAACAACCTGTATTCTTTTACAAGAGAATAGTTCGAAGAGTATTTTGCTTTTGTTACTGATTTCTTGTTAGTTTCTGAATTTTGACTCTCCGTGTTTGCACAGCGCTTCTCTCCTGTTTTATTCCTCATTTAGCCAGAATGAATATTTCTGATCAAATACTAACTTATCAGAAAAATTATTTTTAAAATTTTAAGTAAGAGTTACATATTTTTATCAAGACTTTTGGTGTCAGAAACGATGTTTCTTTGTGAGTTAATTTCAAATATTTCCCAAAAGATTATGTATTCCCCAAATTGTCATCTTTCCTTTTTTGATAGATTCAGAATTTTTTATTTGGAGAGGGAACGAGGCTTTACGAGAGGTCGAGCAATTTAAAAAAAGAACTCAATGACGATTGACAATATTTCTCCGTATTTTAATGAAAAAAGTTTTTCTGTATCATCTTGATACTTTAATAAGGAAACCTAAACATAATTATATAAATAAATATGATTCAGCTCTATTAATTAGTTTTTCTATTTGTTCTAAATATTTTATAGGTAAAGCTAAGTAAATATAATTTTTCAGAAAAGTAGAGCAACTTTATGTTATTAGTAATTCATTCCGGGAGAGTGATTTAAAATGCCATTGAAATACGATCACCTCTCATAATTTATTAGTTCCAAATTACTATTTTTTAAACCTAAATCTTATGAAGCATGGTTATTTAGTAATTTTGTAACCTGGAATCTACTGTTTTATTTTTTAAAAGCGGGCTTTTTTGGTATACGATATAATTTTGTTAATCGAACAACATTATTTATCCATTAGCATTCGTGTTCGAAGCAATTGAACAATGTATCTGTTTATTGTGATCCTTATTACTTAATATTCATAATCTTTTCTTTTATTCTGATTGCTTGTAAAGCGATAAAGAATATATATATTTGTTATCATAATGTTGGTGAACTTATACTTTTTGATAGTTCCTAAAACAAGTAAAATGGTCAAAAAACACATTAGTTTATTAGAATTAACAAAAGTAAATATTTATTTGTTACATAATTATGTGCTCTTTCGTTAGTAAAAATATTAAGAATTTTGATGTCAAATACTTTGGCTTTTCATGTGTATGTGTGAGAGAATCTTCTAAGAAGATATACACAAAATATTTATATTTTTATCTTAAGCCCTTTTCAATAATTTAGAAATAATTTAAAAAAAAATCAAAATATTCGATCGCCTGATATTCTTACCGTTCGAATCGATTATCGGAGTCTATTTGACACAAGTGTTGTAATAGTAAAAAAATGTTGACTTTAAATGAATACGTGTTTTGCTAGTTGAAAGTCTTGCGAGCGTTTTGGACCTTAGCATCTCTTTTTTTTCTTTTTCTTTTTTTCTTTTCGTTTTAGTGAGTAAGCTTTTTATATAACAATTTGCAACTGCTTGTTCACCCAGACTTCGTAACAAATCGGTCAAGAAATGAGAACATTGAAAACAAATTTAATTTTTTTCACGACGGTCACGTGACAGATGTAATCACGGGTTTTTCGATGAAAATAGACTGCCATCAGTCTCGCCCTTGTCGTTACATTTTGAACTCTCTATACTCTTACAATTTCAAATATAATAATTAGATACATACAAACTATGACGAAGATTCTCTCTAATTCTAAAAAAAAATAAATATATTTATTTTCGCTTTCTTTATTACATATTGCAGATAAATCAATCGAATTTTTAACTATGACTGATTATTAGGGTTACTAACAAATATGCGTAATTTTTTTAGAGAAAATTTGTGTGAGAGAAAAATTTAGGAAGAGCAAAGAGTAGTATGTAATTGGCTGCAAGTACTCATTACATCTTTCATGTGATAGTGACGTCACACGAACAGAACATTAACAACATATATGAGTCAAAAAGGCATTGTTTCGGTGTTAGATAAAGCGAATTTCTTAATGTTGCTATAAAAGTTTGAAATTGATTTTCCAAATACATATGATAGGTTTATTTGAATGATTGGTTTTACTAACGCCGCACTATAGAATTAAGGGCTATTGGCTACAGACCTCCCAATTTTGTACCTCGGTCAAGTTAAGAGGACGATATCGGAATTGGCACCTCCCTCTCCTAACTTCTACACCACGCCTAAGGGTCGATTCTGAGCCTCGACAGATTATACCTGAATCGGCCTCTTCACAAGGTGGATCTTTAATGGTATCGAGGCTTGACTCCAGGACTCGACGAAAACTACCGAAGAAACCATGTCCGCGACCATGACCACCAGGCTACCGCGGGCACTAGGTTTGTTTGAAGACAAACAATTATAATTCCTTCTAATTTTTAAGCTGGGTGTCATAGTTTCTTTGAGTCCATGAGAGAATAGTCGTTAAAAAAGTTGTAAGCTACATTTTTGAATATGATTGGCCATGTTGTAATGCAAGAAATTATAATTTAGTTCGAAAATGATGCACTTAGTATTACAACATAAATATTTTGAACACGTATGAGAATAGAGTTTATCGAAGATTTTCATCCTCTGTAGAAAAAACTCTTTTTATTCAATATTGCTTTCTGTAAAAGTTCTCTGAAAGTGATAGTGCAACGGGAATTTCTCATGTTTGTTCACATAATTAAGTTGGAAGTGTGACATAAAAATGATTAAGGTCGATAGTGTTCTATGATTTACGAACAACAAAGGCTCGAAAAGAGGAAACGCATAGAGGAAATATATTTCTACATAAAAAATATGACAACGAACAGTTGGTGATAAAACGTTATATATCTAATTTGGGGCTCTTCGTTCCACCTCAGCCAACTTTTAGACCTCGGGCGCTAAATTCAGGAGGGCAATACTAAGGTCTTGCTAATACTTTTTTGGTCAATCGTGATGCATTGATGGTGTCTTCTCACATCAAATGTCCATTCTCACACATGGTTTAAATCACTATATCGAACTTTTGATTTCATCTTTATTTTCGTATGAAATTGAATACTTTCGCATATTTTTTGTGACTTACGAATTTAGCACCGACGGTGAACTACCTGCTTCACTACGCTTAGCGTCAGTGGACTGTGAATGAACTTTCATATTATTTTGGATTACAATTACGAAGGATAATATAACTTTTAATTTTCTCCATTCTTTACCGCAAGTCATCTTTCCGGAACAACAGGTGAGTACCATCCTAAGTGAAACTTCACTCTAGGATAATGAAATGGAAACATTAATAAATTCTGTTGATTCAGAAAAATGTGAAATAATAAATAGTCAAATCAATGGTATCCAAAAAAAAAAAAAAGAAAGAAACCCACCAGCTTGAATCATTAGCAAAGCTATCAATCAATACTATTATTAATCTTTGTTTAGTTAAAAATTTACTCAAAGCTATAGTTTCTACCACCATTCAAGATTTTATAGATAAGAATATGTTTTGAAATGCTCAGGTATAATGATAAAAGAACTTACAACAAATCGTCGAATAGCATCTCTTCCTAAATGTTGCAACAATGGAAATAACTATACTGCTAATTATACAGGTTGCCCTCAAAATCCATTAAATTTAAAACCCACTCCTTCCCCAACTATCAACTATTGGGGAACGGGGGAAAATGTCTGAATCAACAATAATCAAAATCACACTGATCAACGATGACAATAACAGTATCCCTTTTGTAAGAGACAAGAATCCTATATGTTTAGAGAATTACCAATGCAATGATCATAAGGGACCAGTCGATTTTATCAGTCTTGCACACACTGAATGAAACGTCGCACATATTTTCACTTATCACGACCGCTTTTCACTTGTTGTAGTGCAGAAAAACCTCTCCTGGATTGAACAGGACTACACGCTTTTTAGTCACCGAGGAACCGTTGACTGTAGAAACAGATCTACGTAATCATCGCGAATAAATTGAAGAAATAAAACTCTATTAAGGCGATATTAAAATAATATATACAACCCCTTTTCAAAGCAAATATCAGTCTAGTTTGCTTAAAAACGTTTTATCAGACCCCTCAATGCAACAACAAATGTTGGATAATTTAAACAGTCATCCCGAGACTGATTAGTCATAAATAATCTTATCAGAATTGTAGGACTTCTTTAAATTTTCAGTACTTGACTCCAGTCTGCTAAAAGAAACCGAAGCTGAAAGCAAACCAATCCGTATTATTCCTACAAAGAAGTAAGCACAAGTGATGATGTTATTAAAAATTCTATTACATTGATATATTCTATTACATTGATGTCTAGAATAAGCAGGAGGTACTGTTCGGTTTCTGAGAAAGATTAGTGAGAATTCTCGATTCCGTGATGGAACATTATGCGCATATTAGAGATCAAATATAACTCTATAAAAACTATATACATTGAAATCATCAAGAAACTTTAAGTGACAGTTGATTTCGTGAGCTTTCGCTGCGTGTCAACGTGAAAAAACACTTGCGAAATGCTTATTAGTTTCTTAAGGATAAAGCGAAATTTTTTACTCGATCTTCGAGCTGATAATTTTACCTTAACCTGATATGCTACTGAAAATAAAAATGCTATTTGTTGTTTCTTTTAGAGTAATATTATGAATGATCCTTTATAATGGATTACTAGTGCTAAAAACTATAGAAATCTGAACACGTGTTCCATTAAATTTCAGGTAAAGGGGAAAAAGCATTTAGATGGGAATATCTGTGATGCAGTAATGCATTCAGGGAATATGTAAATTGGATGGAAAGAATTTTCTAGAGATTTAGCGTGGTAAGTCATGATTAGTTACTTTCGAAAAATTCCTCTTTTTGAAAAAAGGACGACTTTCTTGCGGTTCCAAAATGCAGATTGATGCTTGAGAAAAATATAGCGCTACAAAATGCAAAGTAAAAATTATTTGTAATATGCTGTAAACCTGTAAAAATAATTATATGATTGATTATTGCAACAAAGTTATCTTTGAATTAGTTTGTGTAGTTTTTATTGTTTAATGTAGATGACATTAAAATTATTTTGCTCAAAAAAGTCATTTTAAATCAATTATATTGATCTCTTTAGAATGTTTGGTCTTTTTTTTTTTTTTTTTAATTTGAGTTTTAACGATAAATTTGAAAAACAAAATTTGAAAAAAATTAATTTTTTTTTTTATTTTTTTTTTTTTTTTTTTTTTTTTTTTACTTAGAGTTTTCACGCTAAATTTGAATCTCATCATTCGAAACTCATTAAGTTTATTTTGTAAGTTTATCACTTTTTTTTCCTTTTTCATTTTCTTGAGGAGTTTATCATATAAAGTTTTACTGAATTTTCTTAATTATAACCCAACAGTATACATTTTCAAAATAATTTTATGCTTTTCTAAATGTTTTATTTAACTTCCTGATTATTTTCCCAAATTTTATATAGAAAATATTCAAGCATTTAGATTTTGAAACATTGCCCATCAATTGATCGATTTTATATTACACTTATGTTTATAACAATTCATTAAACTGCATTGAATCATCAAAATATATTCATTTAATTTTTAGTCTCATTTAGCAAGAAATTTCTATTTAACTTAACATCTGGTGTAATATTTTTTTTTTTGAAAAAACTTCATAAAAACATGATTTCTTACATTAATTTTATTAATTACATCTGGACTCGACAAAAAAGGGGTAAAATCAAGAAAGAAAGAAGAGGAGTGGTGATGGGGGAGGGAAGTGGAAGTGGATAAGTAAGGATTAATGTAAATTTAGCGTTAGTAAGATGGTCAGGGGATCATATTCAAACAGATTAGCTAATTAAACCTGATAAATAGTTTTATCTCAAACTCATAGACTATATAAATTAATGTCAAAAAAATTAAGGTGAAAATCTGGTAACCAAAATAAAAAATAGTGTTTGCCAATTATCTTTTGAGCAACAAAAACTCCCCAACCAACTATTAGCGTCCCAACTCCCAGTACAACTAAAAATAATGAATTTATTGGAGTTAAAAATAAACGAAAATTAAACTTTTAAGAAAAAAATCGCTGGTCTAAGCAAAACAAAACAAAAAAAAAATTAAAAAGGTAAGAATTAATTCTCGAAACATCAAACAGGTATTCCGATCTCTCAGAAGATAAAGACGGACTAGCAGATACTCAAAGCATTAACGAATCTTTAATAGATACTTAAGAAATATTATAAGAACTCGGAATACGATGAAACCTTTCCACATATATCTGCAACTCAAAAAATACTCCCTCCACCTCCCACAGTTGTTTCTAATATTAAAAATCCCACTGAAACCCTTAAATAAATAGTGGAACTCAGAAATACTGAAATTAAAATGTGAGGAATATTATTG
Organism: Nephila pilipes; assembly: GCA_019974015.1. NCBI lineage: Eukaryota > Metazoa > Arthropoda > Arachnida > Araneae > Nephilidae > Nephila > Nephila pilipes. Next base: position 84,874 of record BMAW01058744.1, on the reverse strand, counting down.
GCTGGCCTGAGCATGTTTGAGACGTGTTTTCTGGGGTACTAGAATAAGTATAAATAAATCTTCTACCGCATTAGATTAAGTTTTAATAAGCTAAATAAATTCAGTATCTTGATTGCTACGTAAAGCTACATTCAGTATATATATATACATCTGGCGACGTACCCACAAAATAATTTTTTTTGGGGGGAGGGGGATACATATGGTGTCCTTGTCATGACAGAAGAAAATTTTGATTTAGAGAACTACCACTTGGTAAAAAGTCAATAAATTGCTATATCTATATTATTTCTAATATTTTAAGCTGTTCAAGTAGTAATAAAACTTTTATCAAGTTATACAAATTTAAAAAGTAAAGATCATTTAAAAAAAATAATTAAGATACCCTGAGATAAAATTTGCCTTTTTCGGGGGTGCATTTATTTAAGAGATGTACCCTCTCTCATCGTCTACAAACACTGAACCAAAGCACTTTTTTAGGCACATCAAATACTTTTCTATTCTTTTCTCAGGAATAGGGAGGGGGGGTTAAAATCCTATTTTAAATTCGTGATGAAAAAAAAATTAAGCATGAGAAGAAAAAAAGTTGTGTTTAAAACTTAGAAAATCTATAACTGAATGATTAAAGAATTATTCTATTTAGAATATTTCAATTTCAAGAAAAACTCTTGGGAGGTGCATATGTCCCTTTGCTCCCCATTCCCCTGTGTACGCCACTGCATCCAGCATTCAAACATTACTGTACTCGTGTTTCTGTTTCTGGATTAGGGCTGCAAGATGTTGAGTTATTTCACCGGACAAATTTTGTTTTATTTGTGATGAATACTCGATAAATAGTCAACAAAGAAACATAAATGAATTTGAGAGGAATTTTTCTTTTTTTTTGCTTATTTCAAATTGAAATTTGAAGATCAAGAAAAAGCATTAGCTCTTCATAAAATGTGAAGAAGATGTGAGTAAGATCTTCGTTTGTGGTTTAAGGCAACAAAATATTTCATTTTAGCATTCTTATGATATGGCGTGCTATTTCTGTTTAGTAGATGTAAAATAATTTAAACAAATAATAAGATTAGAATTGGATAAGTTTTATTAACTTCGCATTAGAAGCAAAACGAGAGCTGTTGGCGATGGACCTCATAATTTTAAACCTTTTCAAGTGACGAGGACGACACCTGAATTGGCAACTCCACTCTTAACTTCCCCACTGCGTCTTTGGGGGGGGGGCTTTGAGCCCCGACCGATTCAACGTGCATTAGTCACAGCCACAAGGGGGAGCTTTTGTGACATCAGGACTCGAATCCAAGACTCGAAGAAAACCACCGGTCGCGAGTCCGCGACCATAAACACTAGGCTACCGCTGCTGCACAAACAAAGATATAAGAATAAAAGACCTTATCCTAATCGTGATTCAGCTATTTGTCCTGTGTCCTAAAGCCCGTAATACTAGTTCCACAAACACCTTTGAGTTTGGATGTTATCCTGAATGAGTCAAAGGATGGAGATACATTACCTCCCCTGGATGTACAAGTTCAGAATTTTTTTTGACGAGGGATCTTAACTTTTTTCTCACAGTTAACTCAACGATCAATGTTTTAGTCTTTTCCAATGATATAGCTGAATTGCTATGATAGAGTTATGCCGTTTGAAAGATAATTATATTTATAAGAAAGGTAATATATATATATATATATATATATATATATATATATATATATATATATATATATATATATATATATATATATATATATATATATATATTGACGAAACCACCAACGAAAACGAGTCCGTGACCATGACCACCAGGCTACTTCGGGCGCTAGGTTTGTTTGAAGACAAATGATTACAATTCCTTCCAATGGTACGCTAGCTTCCATAGTTTCTTTGAGTCCGTGATAGAATAGTGGTTAAAAAAGATGTAAGCTATATTTTTGAATATGATAGGTTGTGCTGTAATACAAGAAATTATAGTTCAGTTGGAAAACGAAACACTCTATTACAGTGTAAATATTTTAAACACGTGTGAGAATGGAGTTTAAAGTATTAAAATTTGGTTATTCTCATTAATTTTCATTCCCATTCGTATCCCATTATATATATTACATATTCTTTATCCGATTTTTACTTTAGTATCTTTTGTCTTAGGTAAAAATTACTTTCTTATCGTACAATGTAAGCGCTCAGATTTTTCAAAATCAATGCTGATATGTGTTTTAGCATGTTTATATACATAGATATGTTAAAGCACGTTTGATAAATAATGTGATAAGGAAATTCCGCGATGAAGAGTTTCATCCACTTAGATTCTTTTCAAATCAGTTTTAAATTTTTGGGAAGAATAGTGTATTGAATTAATTGTTTGATATGCATGCAGTTTCAAAAACAATGGGTGGACAGTTGCCTTCCCATAGACTAGAAAAAATCATCCCCTTTAATTATTAGACAAACTATACGCATAAAAGGCTTTTATGTAACTGTATTATGTTTAAATTAGGAGAGGGAGGTGCTAGCTCAGGTGTTCTCGTCACTTGACCAAGGCACAAAATTGCGATGTCTGTCACCAATAACCCTCTTGTTGCTTCTTAGTGTGACGTTAATAAAGCCGATCAATCAATTGCGGATTGATATTTAATAGGATTCAGAGAGTGAATGAATAGGATTTAATATGATTCAACGACCTCGTCAACAGATAAAATCCACCTGCAAGCCCACATTTATTTGCAACAACTTATGCTGGGATGCACGAACTGAAGGGACGTGCATCCTCTTCTTCTTATATATATATAACTCTCGCTTAGCAGTAAAGCCGAGATAGATTTTCATATTCCGTTGTAGTTCTTTATATCCTACATTTATAATTAATTTATTCTTATCATTTATTATTAATTATTCATAGTTAATTTATTTTGATTAATGAAGCGATTTGAGATTCAATTCCGTACTCTTTATTTAGACTTGCGTGTATTTTCTACGTGACTATATATATATATATATATATATATATATATATATATATATATATATACAGGGTATCCAGCGTTAATGTGAACCAATAGCTAATTCCCGAACCGTTCGGTTTAGATATGCACTTCCAAAAGAAAAATGTTATAAAAAAGATAAAGAATGTTTTTATGTGCTTTTCGAACCAAAAACCCATTTAGAAAAAAAATTACGAAAATTAAATTTTTATACGGTCTTCAGGTCCTATCACTTATATTTAGGAAAAGATGCAGTATACAAAAACAAAGTAAACACAAAAAGTTTCATTTTATTACGATAAAAACTGGCCGAGTTATGGAACTTTGAAAATCATACATTTCATCCATTTTCCCGGCCATGTTCAAGGTGCTAGTAAGGGGCCGCTTCCAAAGTGAAATTAATTGGAACTCTGCCAGGAAACTTTCGCTCTTGCACGTCACTCTCATGTAAATCGTTTTTAAATTTAAAAGTACATACATTACGTTAATAATACAATAATTAAGTACTTAATAAATAAAATTTATTCTGTGTACGTGTAAAACATAGACAAAATAAAATATTTTGGACGAAGAAAACATTTCAAAAGCAGTTCCAAGAAAATAGACTTATTTGCTGCGGTACTGATCATGGCGAAAGTTAAAAATCTGTTGTGTAGTCGCTTGCAATTGCATACAGTTGTATTCTAATATTACGAATTCTAGTATGGGAGAACGCGATGTATACAAATGAAGAATACTGCGAAATGGTACTGTTGTATGGGCAGTGTAATCGAAATAAGAGAGAGGCGGCAAGACTTTATGCCATTAAATTTCCCAGTCGAAGACATCCATCTTATTGTACAGTTGCGAGTGCTGTTCAACGCTTGTATAAAACTGGGAGTTGTCATAGACGTATTCTCTTGTCTCGTGCCACACCTTAAAGCTTGCGGATACCCGCTGAGGAAGTTCTAGGACAAGCCCTGGCTCATTCTGAAAGTAGTGTCCGGAATATTAGCAAGGATTGTTCCTACTCAAAATCGAAAGTGTGGAACATATTACATATGTACGGTGCATATCCTTATCGTCCAGTCCTGGTGCAGGAACTAATGCCCGGAGACCAGGAGCGTCGCTTTCATTTTTGCAATTTCGTGTTAAACACACTGGATGAAAATCCAGATTTTTTCAATGAAGTTTTGTGGTCGGATGAATGCCAGTTCTCGAGGCAAGGCACTATTAATACACAAAATACGCATTATTGGTTCCTCCAAAACCTTCATCTAATACGACCGAATCGCCACCAAGTGCGTTGGTCGGTGAATGTGTGGTGCGGAATATGGAAGAGCACCTTAATTGGGTGGACCTTTAACATCAGAATCATACACGGAAATTTTATCTGGACCGTTAGCCGATTTTTTAGAAGATGAAGTTTCCTTACGGGATTTGTCATACATGTGGTACCAGCATAATGGTGCACCCGCACACAAATCTGCGCAACCATGTACATTTTTGGCGCAGACATTTGACACTCGAATAATCGACTACGAAGGTCAACAGGAGTGGTCCACCCAATCACCTGACCTAAGTCCTCTGGATTTCTTTCTCTGGTGCTTCCTAAAAAGCAAAGTGTACGAACATGAATCCTCTAGTAAATCCGATTTACTCAATCGAATCAGCACGACATGCAGATCTGTGACTCCAACTATGTTGGAAAAGCTACAGGCGGAGTTTCTGACGCGGGTTCGGTACTGCATTTTTGCTGAAGGCAGTCATTTTGAACATTATTTAAGTTAATTTGGTCATTCTGATATAATAAAGCCCCTGATTCATGATTGGCGCATCATTCCACATTATGCTATAATTTGAATGGCAAATCCTGTATTCTTTTGCTGCTATTTGTTAAAACAAGCTGTTTTAATCTTTTCGGTACAAGTTGTATTTCTTTAATTTAACTTTTATTCTTTGCCGTACAGCAATACAAATTGTCAATCTATGATGTTTACTACAATGTTTTAATATTACTATGATGTTTTTCTTTTGCTCTTTCTGTAGATAGTGAATTACTGTTCTCTAAACTCAATTTATATACGACCCCATTTTCAGAGCAATTCAGATTCTTCAACTTTATGTAGGCATAACTCGGTCAGTTTTTATCGCAATAAAATATATATATATATAATATGTTCTAAGTTGCTGAAAATTTCGAAGTTACTTTCGATTAATTAAATTTAGCTGAATTTTATGTTTCTGTTTATTTATATGTTTATGAAACATATAATAAATTGAAGCGTGTAACCGAAATGCTTGGGTGAAAGGTTCTCATTCAATAATTTGATTGCATAACACATTGTAATTATTTCGAATTTCATTGATTTTTTTTAATCTCTAAATTGATATTAGTGATATTTTAATCTTATGGAAGTAAGATAAATATCCTTTCAAATCATTGTTTTAATTTTCGCATGATATAAGTGATTGCGATTCGACTACCGAACAAACAATTTCGCTGATAAATTATTTGTGTAAGGGGAAAAAAAATTTCTTTTTCCGCGATACCGGGCAGAAGTTTGTGTTGAAACGCCATTAAATGTGAATTCTAGGGTTTGGAATAGTTTTTGAAATGAATACCTACAAGTTCGTTATCTTACTTTTAATTACATGGTGTAAAAGTGCAGTGTTCAGTCAAAATGTAGGTTATGAAGACAAAATCTTTGTTGACAAACAAATTCATGAACTGGAAAAATATGCAAGTGTGCCTTATAATCTAGAATTAACTGCTAATGAAAATGCAGGTGTTTTCAATGATTTCGAAAGTGTAGATTCGGAATTTGCAAACGGAAATGTGTTCGATTTTCTTTCAGATACAACTTCGTCCAAGTGTGATCGAGATTTCAAATATCTATCCGATAACCTTAAATCGAGTATCTGGGCAATGAAAAGTAAGTATAATTATTTTAAATATTCATTTTATTTTTTAATTTCAATAAAATATATTTTTTTTCATTAAATGTATAATTACACATAAAAATGTAAATAAAAACACGTTCTCACTTAAAAATAACGGGAGGAAATCAAAACATCAAAAGTTCTTGAAGTCGGTTTTAATAAGATTTTGGAGATTTTTATTTCTGTGACCAATGAAGAGTTAAGCTTTAAATCATCTTCTAAAAAGTGCAACGAGTAATAGTCCTTAGTAATTTATAAGTTTAATTTTTGTTAATTGATAACACACTTGTTAACTTGGGTTCGTAATCAACTGTCTATGTTAATGATCTTTTATCTAGCAGCCGCTAGCCGAGTGGTAATGGTCGCGAGCTCTTTTTGTCTAGTCATGTGTTAGTTTAGTCGTGTTCGCCTAGTTTTGTCTAGTCGTGAGTCCAAGTACTATTAATAACACACCGGGGAGCGGGAATGATGTACGTTAAATCACCGGGTAGTGGGAATGATGTACGTTCAGTACCTTAATGTTGGAATCATATGGAAGTTTGAGAAATGGAATGCTAGCTCTAGTGTCATCCTCATCACATGAATGAGGTTTAATAATATGAGGTCCGTCGACAGTAACCCTCGTGTTGCTTCTAAGTGCGATATCAATCAATAGACATTTTATCTAGGTTGAAAATATAATGCTTAGTCTAACTTAGGTAAACCTATTAAACATTAATCGCCTAAGTATCATACTGACTTATAGACAACAAACAATAAACTTATTTTTTTCAATTTTATATATTGACCAACTTAATGCTTTCTATTATAATTCTAATATAGAGATAAATATTGACATAGGAAATAAGGACCAACAACATTGGAGTAATTTGTACAGTACTCTTGAGATATTTCGCGAATTCATGTGTTTGAAAATGAGATATTTTTGCTTCTATATTCGTTTCGAAAACAGCAAATGATTTCAATGATGTGTTAGCTTCAAATCTTTATTTATTACGTTAAAGGCAGAAAAACATTTTTCTTGCTGGACTATTTACACAAGACGGTTACCCCGTTAATAATTACTCATAACTATCAGCTAATACATTTTTCGTGTTAAATATTTGGCAACAGTAAAGTAATTCATTAATCGACGAAACCTAAAATGAAAACAAAATTGAAAACTGAAAACAAAACTAACTTGATTTATACTCAAAAATTAATAGGTGAAGCAGTTTGTAGGAGATTGAAGAGCATTTACGTAAGAGGTGAGAGATAGCCTTCAAGTGAGGTATCAGTTTGGCAAATCTTGAAAAAATATCAAAAAATATTATTGCATTACTATTAACTGCATTATATTTATTTATTACCATAAAACTCAAAATGAAATTATTTCTAATTTGAGAATATCAAATAATTTAGTATGTATGTATACATAATTATAAAGAGAGATAATCTGTACTTTTTCTTAAATATTCTGTGAATGTTATCTAATTTATACTTTGTTTTTGACCCTTCTCATCATTAAATTTCATGCTTTAAAAAAGGAACTTTAATTTAATCTTATTAATTTTATTAAACTTTTTACAGTTAATAACCCACATGTTAAGTACGACGGATTTCCCATACATGTTAAGTGAATTCTGTAGCCGAGTGATCTTCACATCGCGGCTTGCGGTGTCGTGGGTTTGAATCTGGATTCCATTAAAGACATGGTCCTGGCAGCCATGATTCCAAGATCATGGCCGACGATGTTTCAATTGAATACTAATGCCACTTAAAAACTCTATGTGTATCAGAATCAATGCACATCAAATCCATCGAGTTTCAATGTTTTCACGTTAGAACGATGGAGAAATGGGGAGAGGAAGGGGTGGGCATTCAGGTGTCATTCTCGTTAATTGGCAAAGGTTCAAAATTACTAGTTCTTTTCCTTTAGTCTTGTGTTGCTTCTTAGAATAACATTTATAAATCCAGTAAGAGGAAATTATAATACGCACTGACTTATTTTTATAATTTAAAATTTCAGTGTTGGATGCTTACGGCAAGCCCGAAAGCGGATTTTTTAGAGGAAATTTAAAGTGGCTTGGAGATTATGACGAATGTCTCAAGGTTTACGCACCTCCAGATACAAAAACAGAAGCAGGAGACTTTCATGGAAAATATTGTTCACTTCACGTATCCGTAAATATACAAAATCAGGTAATTTTTGTGTTTTAAATTTTTTTATCATTTCTAATTAATATGATGTTGAGTTTTATGGTGAGTTTATATCTGGATTTTGTATTGTTTATAGTCCCTACCATTGTTAATCGGGATGTGTTTACCGGATTCTTGCAACTCTTCTATATCTATCTTGGACGAATTAAATAATTTCAACTTCATGAGTAAGTTCCATTTAGTTATTCTTTATATCTATAAATATAATATGTGCTGTCTGATATGGATTTAAGTACGAGAGGGGTTCAATAAGTACCCGTGTTAGTTATGGGAAATCGGGTTTTGTGAAAAAGAAATGGGAATGAGGTAAAAATCATTGTATCATTGTTCTTTGATTATTTTTCTTTTTCTTGTTTTGAAGTTTTTGATTGTGACACTCTTCGCATCCCTAAATATCGCCTCCATGACATTTCCAGCGCCAATTTTGAAACTGATTCACTGCCAAGCAAATATTGTTTTGATTATTGTTAGATTTCTGAAGTATAAGGGGTTAAGTCCAGATGTAACCGGTGACAACTCCAATGCAAAAGGACGATGACAACTTGTTCAAGTTGGAAACAAAACTAACTCTTGAATCTACGTCATTTTTTTTGGCTCTGTTTAACAGAGGTTAGCATACAATCGTAACATCAACTTGCCTTAATATATCGTGAAAAATGGGTACTTTTTGAGTCACTCATGTGTTGTCTATTTTTTCGAATTATTTGTGTATGTATTGATTTTACAAAATTCTTCTAACATAAACTTTGGACTACATGAAAGAAATGTACTGTTAATGCGAACAAGATTTGTACCTTTTTCTGTTACAATCGCTAATAATTTAGGTATTTTTTTTCCATTAAACATCAGCGTGCATATGTTTATAACATTGGCTAATTTTGATAAATGCTTTAATTTTATTAATTTTTGGCATAAACCAAAATTTTGTAACAGTTTTGGGTCACATGATAGCTGAAATAGAAGTCTACTATCGGTTCACCAAAATATACAATGACCTAACGTCAACTATTTCACATTAAAAGTAATCCAGCCTTTAAATTTCTCTTCACATGCATATATATATATATATATATATATATATGTGTGTGTGTGTGTGTGTGTGTGTGTGTTTTTGCGTGTGTGTGTTTGTGTGTGAGTGTTTATAAACATGAATACATTGTACTATAAAAGCAGAAACAAAGTGTAAATTTCAAATGAAGAAGTTGTAAAACTGTTTTTTTGAATGCATGGAAAACTTTTAAAAAATTTTAATTATTAAATTCAAATTTTTTTTTGCTTTCAAATTATCTTCAATCGTTAGATTAAAGCTTTTGCTTATTTTGTGGTTTATCTGTTTGCTTATTTACTGTGTTTCTTTTTCTTACAATTATATTCTCTTTCTTATTAGTTTGATGATATAACTTTCTTTTTCCCCCCCATTTTTTTACTATTAAAAAACATGTTAATTTTTCTTCTATATTTTAAATAAACTGACATGTAGATTGTATCACTAATATAAAAGAATTCTATTTAGTTACTTTAGTTTGCATAATTTTTAAATGTACTTCAACTATTTTATTATTTTATTTATATAACATGAATACAGTTAGTAATATTAATATAAGGACAAAATAAGCAAATACATAAACCAATAATAAATTACATTATTATAGGAAAATAAATTAAAACACTTTTGGTAAAATTAAAACAGTAAAAAATAAATTACAGCTAAATTAATGCAGTTTTAGTGCTTCATTGCAAACGTTGATTTTTTTAAGAAATTTCTATAAGATGTATATTAAAAGAAAACAAGAATACTAATAAATATGGAAAAATAATTAAAAATATTCTGCAATAGTAATACAATTCAATATATTTAATACGTAAAAGCAAAGCATGTGATTTAAATATATAAAATTTCTGTAAGATTATTAATAGGAAAAAACACGACTAAACCTTCTAGGCAAAAATCAAGAAAAAAGAAACACAAATAGAATAGCCAAAAATGGAGATAAAGTAATTAAAAAGGCTATCTCAGAATTAGGACTAAGAATCGCGTATTAATACTAGTTTTATGGATCCAACCATCACATTTCAGCTACTACTTTTGCATAAAATGGTACAAAATGATTTACAAGCAAAAATAGTAAAATGTAACTCAACGAAAGAAATAAAAGAAAGTATAAAAAATTTAACTTAAGCCAAATTAAAATAATGCATTAAATTAATCTATACATATTTACAGATTTCATTAAATACATATGATATAAGTAGAGTTAAATACTCTTACCACCAAAACACATTCAACTGATTGATTGATCTTATGAAATAAAACTCATATTTACTTATATTTACTGGGAATGCATTTGCAATTCATTTGCGACTTGGCGTGAAATTGTTAAAACTTCGAGGCGCCTGAATGCTATTCAGCTCGTTGAGTCGAGGACCCGTGTCAGTGAGATAGGGATCCAATTTTAATTCAGCAGGTTAGTGCTTAGGGTCACTAATGAAGATTAACACATCAATCAATAACTCCCAAGACTAACCCAGAGATGGCGCTCGTAGTAAACCAGTAACCAGGTCTTTCTAGAGTACGAACCTTTGCTTGAAACGTGTCAAAATTTTAAGACTATCGGACCAGAAACAGCTGAGTTATCGAGGTTGGAGTAAAGTCGTTTTGTAGTTTGTTTAAAAAATGGAAAAAACCGAGTTTCGTGTTCTGATAAAACATTGTTTTTTAATGGGTAAAAACACCGTGCAAGCGAAACAATGGATTGAAAAATGTTACCCGGACTCTTGTCCATCAAAAGCAACGATTTGTCGGTGGTTTGCCGAGTTTAAACGTGGTCGTACCGACACAAATGACGCGGAACGCTCGGGTAGACCTGTGGAAGCCGTTACACCGGAAAATGTGAGTGAAGTGACAAAAATTATAATGAAAGATCGTAAAGTGAAGCTCCGTGAGATTGCTGAGATGACACAGATATCATATGGAAGTGTATTTACTATCCTTCATGAAAAATTGAGCATGAAAAAGGTTTTTTCCAAGTGGGTGCCGCGATTGCTTTCGATGGAACAAAAACAGCAACGAGTCGATGATTCAGAAAGCTGTTTATCGCTATTTACTCGCAACAAAAAAGATTTCTTGCGAAAAAAAAAAAAGATTTGGAAAAGCGTTGGAACGATTGTATCACCCTAAAAGGTGATTAACAAAAGGTGTTATGTTGATGAATAAAAAAAAATTTTGCAAAAAAAATGTTGTTTTCAATGTTAGTCTCGGGACGTATTGATCCATGTGTTAATAACCCCCCTCACAGTTTAAACTAGATTTGAGTAGACTACTTGATTTGCGTATAATTGGCATCTGACTGTCCAATATGCAAATTTCGCTTTAATAACGTGTTTTGCATGTTTATTTACATTCGTTGTTTGAAGTTCGTTCTTCTATTCATTGGTATACTTAAAATCGCGGATATGTATTTCGAATTTTAATTTTTGACATGTACATATCCATCCATCCATCATTGCGTATATGTTTTTGGTATTTGTTTTTTGTTATTTGTGTATATAATTATTTATTTTATAATTATGAGAATAGTTTACACACAAATACGCACACACACACTCACTCACACACACACACGCTCACACACTATTTATAATTATGTCCTTGTTTTATTTTTTTAACAAATAATTCTAATTAAAAAATACTTTATTAGATGATGACTTATTTTTGGTTCCTTTAAAAATTTTTTCGCTTCACAATCTTTTTGAATTTCAATTTTTCTTAGAATATTTAGTTTTTAAATGGAAAAAAATATATTTCAAAAATTATTCGAAACTATTCTTTCAAGTATAAAGAGTTTTGAAATTAATTTTTAAAATAGGTAGTAAATAAATTTAGTAAACAGTTTTTTTGTTTTACTTCTCAGTCAATCAAATGTATTCAGCGATAAAAGCTTTCTTGGTAATGAGTACGTTGTTGCATATTGGAAGAAAGGCTTAAGTGCATCATTTGTGTTCGTTTACGTATTAAACGTTTTTAAACTCTTTTTTAGTTAAAATTGTTTAATTATGAGTTTAGTTTCTTATTGGTCACGTTTATTTACTTTGATTAAAATATTTGTTTCCTTTTTTCCCCTTTTCTTTGGTCACATTTTTGTTTTGATTAGGATTTTTTTTTTCATTTGGGCTTTATTCCTTTTTTGCATTCTAATTCTCTGAAGTGTGATGGATTGGATCCGTAATCCTAGTATGAAAACCCCTTCTCATTCCCAAGTCTGAGACAGTGTAGAATTACTTTATCTTCAGTTATGGATTTAATTTCCTCATTCTTTTCTCTTGAAATATTCGTTTTGTCAGGTTTAAGCTTAGATATTATGTACTTTGTTAATTTTTTAGTTTACTGTTTTACACTATTTACAATTCAGTTATTTAGAAGTTTAAAAATTTTAAAGGAATATTAAGTATTATTATATTTTCAGTAATTTGATGACATTTTCACATTTTAACTTCGTACGTTAACACAACAGATAATTATAGTATCCAAAATTAATTTCTTGTGTTTTTGATTTTATTTACTACATTTTTTTGTGTTTTGTAACATTTTTAGTTTTCTTAATTTTAACTTTGATTTTACTACATATAGTTGTAATTAACTATGAATTTTTATACACGATAAGAATATTTATATGTTGAATAACAGCTACTAACTAATAAAACAGAGATGAGTGTTGAGTAGTGGAATTATTTTACTACTTAATTTTATGAAATGAAAGTGGAATTCCTCTAGAAAACCATACTTTGAGGACCATAAAGTCAACCTTAAGGTTGATCGAAATTGACTATAAGGTCATCATACATTCATATTCCCGTTTTATTTCATTAAATTTATTTTCTGTTCTGCTCACTGAATACAGAGTTAAATTGCTAATTTATGCCGTACAATAAAGTCCAGGCAACTAGAGGAAATGAGAAATGTAATCTTTTCAACGAATCAATCTTTTTTGCCTGTGCATTGCTTAAAGTCTTATATTATGATCATACTCGTATATGTGTCATTAAATTTTAATGAATTAGAAAAAAGTCTTTTCTTAACACCAAGAATAATTTAAAAAAATGAATTCTTTACTATTAATAAAATTTATTTTTATTTCAGTTCCATTTTATATATTTGGTGATCAATTAAAGTCAGCTCTAAACAATTCAAAGGTGACTTGTCAACAGGCTCCGGAGAAACTGAGTACTAGTGGCATTTTTGTGATGTAATTCTTAAATTCTTCTTGAAACTTTTTTTTCCTATAAGAGTTTTTCAATTCTCTTATATTTATGTAAATTTATTTATTATCCAAAAGTAAGTTTTAACAGTTTTATTTAATTAGAAATTGCAGTTTCAATTTTTGTTTTAAATGCATTTTTATTCTTTCCCAACAAATATTTTTGTATCTTGACTTCACAAAAAACCATTTAACTTTTAGTTATTATATTAACTTACTTCTTAACATTTTCTATTAGTTTTACCTCCTCTACAAGAAAATTATTTTCATTCCTTAAAATAAACACTTATATTGATTCTGTAAATAGAATATAATGCGTTTTGAAAACTTATTCTTGCATCTTTGCACCAAGTGGAATTCTTAAAAAAATTTAGTAAGCGTATACACTGTCTTGGCAACAACATGAAATAGTGAGTAGAATATGTAAAAATTGGTAGACAGAGAGATAATGATAAAAACATTGAACAATCAATGTAATACAACAATTGGATATTCAGGGTAATCAGCAGGAAGTAAGTCCACAAGGTACAAGCAGCAGTCCTTCAAGACATAGAAAAAATAAGCGAACGGATGGTTTCAAAAGGATGGTCAACCATATGCTCTCTATCATCCTCCATAGTTTGGACTCCAATTGAGGCTGGGCAGATCAAGCAAACCATGGGCTAACCCTCGCATGTTCGATGAGTGAGATATCTGGATACCTCTCTGGCTAAAAATGCAAATGGGTGCCTTAAACTGCTTGTTTCGTACTGATTGCCGTTAAGTGGAGGGGAATTGCTTTGTAGGAAAACAGCATTTTTCAGCACTTTACTCGTCTCATGCTATCATTATATATCTTATACGAGAAGTAACTGATCGGCTATTCTATGCGATGGCATGATGCCACGTTGTTGAACAGTAGTGTGTTCAATAGTCACAGTACGAATCTTACCCTTCTCTGCGTCGCAACCACATTTTTATTCGGCGACTGTCACAAGTTAAACAGAAGCAAGACTCATCATTGAACCAATATTATGTCATTCAGCCGTCCATACGGCTCTGTCCAGACACTATTGCAATCTATCACGTTGTTGTCTGTGTATAGAAGACTATACGTGTAAAGGGCGTATATTGGAGCATCCAATACATCCTGTAAAATGTTGTATAACGGAATACGGTAGTATCCTGGTGTATAACGAGGTCGCAACCATATTCCTGAGTATGATTCGATACAAGCGTTCTTGCATTTGTCTAGATACACTAGCCCTTCTAGCATGATCTACATTTCCTTCCTGATCAACACATGTTCTTTGAACATGTCTGTTTCATCTCTAATTCAACGGAAATCCGACCAGCCCTTTGCTGACCTGATGAAAAACCCTTCGCACGGTTGCTGAAACCCAGTGCGACGTCATCGACCAGGTGTCTCTCAAATGATATATTACGACGCTGGGGTACTCTCGATTTTCTGATATTTTCATGATTATTAAATACATTATTATTAATCAAATGAGATTATATTGATAACGATATGACTCTCAAAAACTGATATTTTAATGTTTAAAAATTACTTAATTATATTTTTTCTGAAAATGTGCATTTATTTTATCTATATCCTTATAATTCTAGTGTTACATATGAATTAATTTATATTTATACCTGTTTCCTTAGATTCTTAATCATCATATTCGCTCTTCTGGCTGTAATAGGAAGCTCAATCACTGGTTACGAATATTTCATGGAAATAAATGTAGAAGAAAAAAATGCATTTGAACAAAATGCTTCCGAAAGATCACATGTTAGTCGCGATATAGAAAACATAACTGCTGAAAAATTAAATATTCAAGAAAATTATAACAAACAAAACACTTTACCAGGTAATTATGCTTAAATAGTTTTTTTGAATTTTCAAACTCTCTTAAATTTGTTTGTTTAGTTTATCGCAGATTAATTATTTTGTTAATGTCACAATTAGAAGCAATGTGATACGAAATTCGACGAAAAATCACTGGCCGTGAGTTCGGTATCATAACCACTAGGCCAATCTACCTATAGTTTGTTGCAATAAAAATAATATTGTTTTTACATAATATTATATCACATAAACAAAATTCCATAATAGATTTTTTTTCATTTGTACTAAAATAACAGACATGAAGAAAATTTTATTACAATAAAATGATAAATAGAAGCAATTTAGAGCCAAATAAGTAGCTGGTAACATTTTCTCAGAGGTTGACAAATTTGTGATTAGTGAGATTATGTTTGGTAATTAGATTAGATTTAGTATGTTATTCACAGATGTAATTAGATGGTAAGGTGATGGGTAACACCTATTCATGTAGTGAATATATTGAGCATTATAGAAATTGACGTGAATTTAAATGGCCTAACACGAACTTAGACTCTGGGTAATTTCCTAACTTTGCGAGATCTTAGTTGAAAGTTCCATTGCCGCTTAATGCTCTTATATTTTTTGTTCTGCTTTACCTTAAGTTGAGGTGTTATATTTTTCAACTGACAATTCATAAGTTAATTGTTTAAATGAAAGGAAAACTTATTTCTTATTCCTCCGTGTGTGAATGTATAGTTTTCTGAAAAACCTGGAATTGTTTAAGTTACGAAAGGGGATCAAAATAAACAAGACTTTTTTCAATAATGTCAGGCAATTTTTATACATATTACTTTTATCTACCGAGACACGATGATTTTAGAAGGCATGATGATGTGCAGTAAGATTTTGATTTTCTCTTTACTCTAATTTATCAGAATTTAAATATACATCCAGTCTTCTAATTTCTTCAGATAATCGTCATCGATTTTAATATCAGGCATTTCTTTCGATAAAAACTCAACACAATTTTCAATATCTGCCCAATTCACTTGCGATGAAGTCAAAAAACACCATTTGAAAATTGTTATTTCCTGTGATATTTGTTTCAGGCCATTCTTTGACATATTGGAAAAATGTTCGTAAATATTTTGCACTTCTTTGGTGCACTTTTCCGTTTGCCTGGATTTGACTTCTCTAAATATTACAATTTTTTATTATTATTATAAAGATTAAATTTTCCTTCAAATATCGTAATTTGTATTATAGTACAAAATCGTTCAAAATAAGACTAACTTCTATAGCTGATATATGTTCAGCTTCAAACTTTTCAATCATTTTCAGGAAAATAGATGCCTGTTTATGTACAATATACATTAATATCTCCGATAGTTTATAATTGAAAAAGATTCAAGAATATTTGGGCATTTGTCTAAACTTTAAGAAAATGAACTTAGAGGTTCATATAATTGTAAACTTAGAGGCTCAAATACTTGTATTCAACAATTGCATAACAGTTTGGAGCGACATCTCTGAATGCAGAGATAAACAAATTAGTTTTAAAATATCAAAAAGGAGGACATTAAGAGGACATTTTTCGAGGGAGAACAGGACCTACAAAAGGGAGATGATTGGTCCCCATATAAGTAGTGATTCAGAAAAAAATCTCTTAAAAAAGTTAGGTTTATTCTTAATCCATTCTTGAAATTAAAAATAGAGTCAGATCTCATAGAGCTTTTAAAAATTTGAAAGTAAGAAGATGACTTTTTATGCTCATTAACTTATTCTGGAAATAACTTAAATTCTTTTTTTATGCAATTATTTGGAACTTTGGAATCATTTGGGTCATTCAACAAGTCCTTAGATATTCCAAGAGATAGTGCCCATAGCATCGAAAATAATTTGTTTTTAGTAAGTATCACTACTCACTAGAGAGCTGTCTAAGTCTCAGTTATGGCAGCCTACCAAATGACTAACAAATCAAAACTAACCAATGAATCAATATGACATTTGTTTCAGTTCCATTTAACATATGGCAGTACCCAATGGGAACAACAATTTACCTTAATGATGCCATCTGTTTTCAAATGCAAGTACTTTTTGAACCATCCTCGTATTTAGAAATAAGGCTGGATCTCATAAAACTCCAAAGATTTTCAATCAAATATAAATGTATGGGAAATTCCATAACTAAGACTTTAAAGAAAAGTTTCCGAATTGATATAGAACATTATTTCTATTAGAATTAGAGTTCACATCGCCATTTATTTTGTTAAATTATGTCAACAAATTAATGAATAAAGGTAATGAATACTTTCCGATACGGCTATAATTTATTAAGTATGAATTAAGAGACAGATTATTGAGAGGAGATTTTTATTTACATTTTACTTGTAGAATGGTTAAAGAAATGCAAGCCATTTTTCAACTGCTTTTGCCTGTTCACAAACGGAGAGAAGATACTAAACACTTCTTCAGAGGGGCACCTTCTTTGTCTCCATGGAATTCGATTTTTGAGCATGTGCTGGGTTATTCTTTGCCATGGATATGCAACCGTCTTTCAATCAATAAGTAAGTAAAATAAGAGATTTTTTTTTACTTTGTGTTATTTCTTACACTTCTGCTTAAGACTTTATTTTTAAAAATAGCTGAATATGGAGGGGGTATTTATTAAAATATTATCCTGCATGTTTTAAATGCAGATCAGCAAGCCTAGATTATAAGAATCCAACGTGACTTTTTTTTTTAACTAGATGAACATGAGGCAGTAAATAAAAAAATCATAATCAATGCAAGGGGACCGTGTTGCGGTGTGTATTGCAGCAGGGGGTTGTCCGACCCGCAATTGATGTTGCTCTGTATTTGTCAAATTGTACACACTGTATTTGTTTGTCTTGAGCTTGAAATCAAATGAATCTCTCGTCTGTATCATTACGTGTATTAAATTTCATTTCAAACCAAAGGTCTCCTCTCGCGCTTCCTTCTTGTGTACGAAATCGATTTATGGTGTCACAGAGTTGAAGATGAATTATTCAAATTTTATTTATACATTGATTTCGAATATTCATCATATGTTTAATATTACTATTCATAATCATGAAATACATGAAATTCAAGTTTGCACAACTCTAAGTTTGTGTCATTTCAGTCTGATTTTTTATCATTTACTTAGAAAAATTATAATTGTTACTAGTTCTAAACTGAAATCTAGTTTCAAATCAATACGGATATTTGAATCTAGGACTGTACCAATTGTTAATGTATGTTTTGAATTGATTCATGTAAATTTCTTATTTTTCTGATATAGTAACTGATTTGATATGTAAAATTTTTATTATTATTTATCAATGTGGTTCAATAGTATTCATTAGGATACAAAAATTTTTACTAAATGTTCATTCAAATATTTGTTTATAAGTCTAGGTTTTCTATTTATTTTTATTTCATAATCTGTAAAGATATATGCGAGGCGTGACTGACATGAAAGGCACCTTTGCCCATAACTTTTTTTATTTGTTACCGGATATTCGCAGTTTATTTATTTTTTTTTTGTTCCTGACAACTACAAGTACTTTTTATTTTCTCAGTATTCATTTTTGACATATTCTCCATTATTTTCCACGCTCTTGTACCATTGCATGTCTAGTTGAACAAATCCGCGGAGAATAGTTCCGGTGGTTGTTGTCGAAATTAGGTTTCAATGGAAGCTTTCACCCATTTAAAAAAATCATGTCTCTTAAGATTTTCTTTCTTTCTTTTGGAAGAGTGAAATTCGATAGGGGTAAAGGCACCTCGTTGCTTTAATATCACCTTCACATGGATCGACTTATTCTTCAGTTCTAATCACACCAACGATACCCAGGAAGAAAGAAAATAAATTCTTCATACATAGATCGCATGTAATTTTTAAGTACCACAAGAGTTATTTAAATGTGGTGACGAATAAAAAAACAGGGGCCAAGGCGGAATTATTTTTCAATCAAGCCTCACAGTTCTTTTTTAACGATTTATAAAGTTTTTATGAGATAAATATTCAAAATCTTGTATAATTTTAATATATGCATTCACAATTTGGAATTCTCATTATTTTACAGAACAACTAGCAGATGTTGGTAAATTCATCGACCACTGGATCTTTCAAATAATTTTAAACGGCTTTTTTTCTGTTGATTCCTTTTACCTACTCAGGTAAGAATTGGTACTTTATTCGCTCTATTTATTTACCGCGATTGGTTGTATGGTTTTCTGAAGCTAAATGACGACTGCTGACACTAGAGTATTGGTTAGTTGATATTAATACATAAATGAAAGGTACCTCAGTACTTGATTGATTGATTCCTTATTAACGTTACACTCGGAACTTGACGGACTGGGCACAGAACTCCTAATTTTGAATTTTTCCAGCTCATTTGACGAGAACGTTGCATGATCTAGCACCCCACTATCTTAACTTCCAATCCACGCCAATGTGAAGACTTGTGGTCTCATAAGATTTAAAATACATCAACTCCAACAGACTGTGGGTCTTTAGTGGCACAAGGACTCGAACCTAAGACCTGTCGAAAACTACACTACCTGCGAGTTCACTCTCATAACCAGATGACTACCGTAAACACACCGCCTTACCTAAGACAGTTAATATGAAAGTTGTTGTTGAACGGAATTTGGACCTGTTTCTATAGTTTCAGAGTTCTTAATGTAGTTCTGAACAAGCAAAATTTATAAACAAAAATTGTTATTATTTTTTATAGTATAGCATAAATTCCTTTCGATTTTTATTTTGAGAGGAAAAATAACAATAAGTTATGGTTTGAAATAAAGAGAATATAATTAAACAGCATGAAATAGAAAATGACAAAATTACGGTAGCTACAACTGAATATTTCGCGGAGTTAGAAATGAGCCAGAATCCAATATCGTTGTATTTTGAGTTAATTCAATTTTGAAGTTACAAGTTGCCTTATCTTCTTTATGAAACATAGATCTAGATAGATTCATTTGAAATAATAGATCTATTCTGTCACAATAGTATACTAATTTACACAATTCTGTAGCGTTGTTAAAAATATTTTTTGAAAATTTAACTTGAATATTCAGTTCTATGTGACATGAAAGGAGCTTTAGATTTACCTTTCTAAATATTTTTTCCTTCTCTAGAACTATTAAATCTTTCATTTTATTGAAAAGTATCTGAGTATCGTATATTATTGTGAGAATCTTCTAGAAAAGTGTATTATCATAGAACGCATACATATATGTAAATTATTTATTTCAAAAATTAAAAGAAAAAGGTTTACTACAGTCAAATAACACATCAATCAATAACTCCCGAGACTAACATTGAAAACAACATTTTTTTTTGCAAACTTTTTTTTTATTCATCAACATAACACCTTTTGTTAATCACCTTTTAGGGTGATACAATCGTTCCAACGCTTTTCCAAATCTTTTTTTTTTTTCGCAAGAAATCTTTTTTGTTGCGAGTAAATAGCGATAAACAGCTTTCTGAATCATCGACTCGTTGCTGTTTTTGTTCCATCGAAAGCAATCGTGGCACCCACTTGGAAAAAACCTTTTTCACTTCACTTCAAAAAACCTTTTTCAATAAATACACTTCCATATGATATCTGTGTCATCTCAGCTATCTCACGGAGCTTCACTTTACGATCTTTCAGTATAATTTTTGTCACTTCACTCACATTTTCCGGTGTAACGGCTTCCACAGGTCTACCCGAGCGTTCCGCGTCATTTGTGTCGGTACGACCACGTTTAAACTCGGCAAACCACCGACAAATCGTTGCTTTTGATGGACAAGAGTCCGGGTAACATTTTTCAATCCATTGTTTCGCTTGCACGGTGTTTTTACCCATTAAAAAACAATGTTTTATCAGAACACGAAACTCGGTTTTTTCCATTTTTTAAACAAACTACAAAACGACTTTACTCCAACCTCGATAACTCAGCTGTTTCTGGTCCGATCGACTTAAAATTTTGACACGTTTCAAGCAAAGGTTAGTACTCTAGAAAGACTTGGTTACTGGTTTACTACAAGCGCCATCTCTGGGTTAGTCTCGGGAGTTATTGATTGATGTGTTATCTGTTTACAATTATAATTGTTTGTCGATTGATGTAGTATTATAACTAAATTTTGTTTCTCTTCAAAATCCAAAAATTCCATTTTTTTTTTTAACGAAATAAATATTTTTAGCAATACTGTTATAATAAAAGAAATATTGATTTTCTTTCAAATGGAAAAAAAAAATAGTACGTGTTTATGCAAGTAACATTAACACAATACGTTTAATTTATTTCAGTGGATTCTTAGTCGCATTCGTATTTTTTAAGCAGGCTGCTAAAACTGATGGAAAGATACCGTGGGTTTATTTCTACGTGCATCGATTCATTAGGTAGGATTTTATACTCTTCATTATTATGTTTAGATAATATTTTGAGAAATATAATGCCATTTTTTCTATTATACTTCTTACATATGGTATATTAAACATAATAGTATGAAAAATATTGTAAAAGTATACATATAATATAGATTTAACAACAAGGTAAGGAATATACGGAATTTCGTTGCGAAGCAACGCTTCTCTTTATTAATTACTAAATTTTCGCAATTCTTGTTGTATCTGAAAACTTTATGTATCCCTTATGATCTTTATGTTACTTATCGACACAATCCCCATTCCTTTCCACGCACTTGTGCCAAAGCGTGACTAATACGGTCAAACATTCCAAAAATATTTCCGGTGGTGGTTGTAGATACTAGGTTATAAAGACAATTTTCTTTGTCATCAGAATGGAAATGGTGTTCCTTTCTCTTTAGGAAGAAGTGAAAGTTGGAAGAAGGAGGGTAGTGGCTGGTTAGTCTCACAGTATTCAGCAGCTCAACGACGCCTCAATCTCATCCCTATATATGCCACCATCTTCTTCAATTCTCGGCCCACTGAAGATATCTGGGAATAAAGAAGGAAAAAGTAATACATAGAGAACATATGTAGCTTTTGTGGGTACAAGGAGAATTTTGAAAATATAACTATAAATATGTAAGCAATGGCTATGAAATCATTATTTTTCCATCAAGCTCGTTGCTATAAGCCCAAGAGTTTATTTAGAGATTGCTAACGGGCTTAAGCAACAATACTGCGACCTTTGACTCGTCTCGTCTGTCACCTTAAAGTTAATCATATGATCTAAGTTTCAACTTAAGTTCAAACCTAGACTAATTTATGGAAATAGTCGCAGTTATATCCAAAATATCCTTATTTACTTCGCAAATAAATAATATTCTCCACAGTTAATATTTTTGCTGCAAGCATTAACAGCTTCTATAATCTGTGAAAGAATGCTCTCACCAGAATAAAATACGAGTACCGCCTGCTATTGATCCTACAGCGTTGAGTCCTAAATTCTCCATATCCAAGCCAGAATACTTCAGCGCACGTTACACTAACTTCTTATTTCCCTAACCTCAATTATCACCTCCTATCTTTCATTCTCACTATTTTTTCTTTTCTACACTACTCTTGAACTTAAAAGAGAACGTTGCTTTGCATGTTTTGAAGTTGAGTTGCTTGAAACAAGTAATTTCCAGGAAAAGTCCTTAAGGACATTTGGAGGGAAATATGTCTCATCGTTACAATACTACTCAACATGATTATAGAGGTTACAATTGATTAATTGTTTTTATTGCGCTAAGCATTCATTAACTTAAGAAAAACGTATTCCTGTTATCGAAATTCTGCCACATGAAGAAAGAAAGGAAAGAAGAAAATGACAAGAAAGAGGTTGGAAAAAAATAGAGAAAGATCGCTAGCACACATATTAAGCATACGTCATCCAAATACAAAAGACATTGAACTCCGTTCTAGAATGGAAAGATCCCCAGGGGCTCAAATGTTTCACTTGTTTAAAGATTCTAAAATAAGTTATTTATTTCAATACTCCCTAATGGAGTTGGTATTTTTTGAGAGGGAGTAACACCATGTGGGTTTGGTCTACAATTGCTTGGATCACGAGAAATTAGGAGAACAACAACATATAAGACTTTGAGAGTCTGGGAATAGAATAATTTATGTTGATTTTTTACTAAATCAACTATATGATGAAAGGAAAAATACTTATTTTCATTTACTTATGAAATTCTCCGAATCGCCACAATGATCTGAACTTTAGTTGAGTTACTCAAAAATATAACAGAAGAAAGTCTGTATTTATTTATCTTGCCAATTACTAAATAAAATGGAGGTTTAAAATGTGAGCAGAAGAACTCGATTAAATTGGAATATGAATCAAGTGAGGGACATTACCATTTCAATAAATATTTTTCAGTTTGGCATTTCTGAAGATGAAAAAAAGCATATATTTTACGCTTATTTCAAATCCAATATTCTCTTTAATTGATGTTATCTAATCAATATGCTCCGTAACTAAAATATCCGTATACTTCTTATCGGAAGGACTTTTAAATGAGGATTTCAAGATTTTTCACAATTATAAATAATCCTTGAATAGGAGAGAAAAAAAAGGTAGGCTATTTCCCAAAAGAATATCTTTTGGAAGTTATATAATTTTATATTCGTAAAACAAGCTGAAAAGTTATTTTTGTAGCTTTATGTAATTTCTTCTCGAAACAATACCTTTTTTCTATTTGGAGAAAAAATATATATTATGCTTAATTAATAAGACTAATACTGCTTTAAAAACTAAGTAACTCAACATTTAAAAGAAAACAATCTTTGATTGGCATCAATTTAAATCTTAGCGATATATTTAAATAGTATTTTTTTCCATCTTGGTATTTCAATAACATTGTTACCTGATGAATGTGTAATAAATAGATATCTTCTTAATCAATTTTCATTCAACCGGCTGTTTGTTTGTGTGTTCTCATGGGATTCAATCTAATTATTAATTTCTTCTAAGATATAGTTACTTCCTCCGATAAACATATTTTTTTAGTGAAAATGTATTCTACCATAATAAGAATTAAGTAAATCAAGTTCAATATACATCGTTCACGTTAAAATTTTAAATCTTTCTTGATAGTATGACAGGCAGTTATTAGTATAAAAGATATTAATCGAATTTACCAATGATTTTGTTTACCCGTAACATAGTGGTTGGGTAACAGAACACTTCCTGTATTTTGGAAATGAAAGCATGGATAATATTTTACCATATTTTGTATTGTTTGGATTATAGATTATTTGGAAATTTCAAATAATTGAAAATGTTTTGCATATAATTCATTAGGATGACTGGAACTATGAAATAAGAAGAAAAAATAATATAAATCATAAAATGTTTTGTTCATGTACCTGAAATAATTATGATGCTTTCAATGTTAGTTATTTCGATAGAATTACTTTAAGTATATCGATTGGGAAAAAAAAAGAAATTAACTTTTTTTTAGGATCATTTTTTACTAATAATGATAAGTTGATTAATCTTGGGTCTGAAAAAATATTCTTAAAATCAAATTAGTTTTGTCTAATAATATAATTTTTATCTTTTGTCTGCTTAAGAAAAGAGATTTCTTAAGCTTACAAATATAAAAATTATATTAGTAGTTAAAATTGATTTGATTTAAAGACCGTTTTTTATAGAAATTATGTTTACTGCTGTTCATTGAAAGCTATTTAAAAGTTTATTATTTGAAAATTGACGAAATTGTAGTAAGAATACTTTTCATGGCCTTAGAAATGGTTTGAGATTAATTAAAATTATTAAAGCACGTGTACCAAACATAAATCATCATTGACATGTATTTTAAGCATTCTTTTCAAGAATAATTTTTTAATGTATGTACTATTCTTAAAATAAGTTATATTTTTACAAACATTTTAAAATAGTTTGAAAATAAATATATCTTATGTTTATAAAACTTCCCTTTATTTTACATGGAATACAATCAGGATCTTTACTCGAATGTTTGAAAATTACAGTAATTCCACCACGTAATTATATTATACATTCAGTTGAAAGGAATTAAAATGGCAGAAATCAGAAATTATGTACAATTGTGTGCATAAGAAGTTTTATAACACTGCTTAAAAAAAGACATATTTCACTCAAAGCCCTATATTTCTGTTTGGTACTTGGAAAAAGATAAAAAAATAGCCAACCATAAAACGTGTTATCGAAATTGTATAATTTTTTATTGTATTAATTACCTTTTGCATAATTTTCTATCCAAGCTTAAAGTGTCAATTGTTTGATTCAAAACTAACAAAACTTTCTTAAATATTATTAGGCTCACACCTGTGTACATGATGATTCTGGCAGTTTATTCAACTTTGCATTCCTATTTTGGCTCTGGTCCTCTTTGGCCTGATGCTGGTGCTGACCCAAACTGTTCACCGGACTGGTGGTGGAACTTGCTTTATATCAACAATTTTCTTACCTCGAAGGTAATTAGATTATAATGTAATTATTCCGAGTAACACATTCCTTCACAAAAAAAAGGTTAAAACATTTTGAGTGAAAAACTGATCATCTCGAACTTTCTATGCAGATTTCTTTATCCTAAGACTAAAAGTAAATATAAAATCATGGCCAATAAATGTTAACTTAGGTACCGTTTCTATAGTGCAACTGATATCCTGTAACATAAGAGAAATAAAATGTTGTCTAGGAAGAAAAAATGCTTTGTGATGTTAACTCTATAAAATGAATCGAGAGTCCGTGTATCACTTTTGATATTTTACTATAACAATAATCAGTAAAAGACATTAGAACTGAAGTGAATAAATTAAATGGTTAATCAAGAATCTCCAAAATTCAGCACATGAGCCTGTTTAGATTGTTTTATACCCAGAATGAGACAAATTTATATCGAGTGCGAGAACATTGGTAAAGAAGATGGTTTAACATATTCAATCATGTGACATCGCACTAAGCAATAAGCGAGTCTATAATGGTGACTTATTTAGAATGATTTATTTGACCCAGCACCAGTGTTAGAACCCATCAATCCTTTAAGTTGTTGCAATTTCTCATGGAACATAAAAGTTGGCACTGTTTTTCATAGATCATAAAAGTTAAAATTTTTTCCATTGAACGTAAAAGTTTTCGGAATGTTTCAATGAATACAAAAATTGGCGAAATTTTCAATCGAATATAAAAGTCGGTTCCGAGTTACATAGTCCCAAAGTAACGAGCTGATTAAGGTGTTGATCCACCTTTAACCTGGATGCAA
Source organism: Nephila pilipes (assembly GCA_019974015.1). Classification (NCBI taxonomy): domain Eukaryota; kingdom Metazoa; phylum Arthropoda; class Arachnida; order Araneae; family Nephilidae; genus Nephila; species Nephila pilipes. Next base: position 58,504 of record BMAW01058744.1, on the reverse strand, counting down.
GCTGCCACGTAACGTGGCATAGAGTGAGAAAGCTCCCTGATGGTCTCCTGCGGTATTTCTTGCAAAATTTGCTCCAATTGTCGTGCGAGTCATCAACATTCCCTGGTAGATGCAGTCACCTTCCCCTCATATCCCAGACATACTTGATTGGAGAGAGATCTGGCTGGCCAAGGAAGTATTTGACAAGCTGTAAGTTAGTTCATAGCAACACGTGCTGTATGTGGTCTGGCATTATCTTGCTGAAAAATAAGGCTAGGGTACTGCAAAGGAACGATAGCAAAACAGATCTCAGAATGTCGTCAAAGTACCGCTGTGTTGTAAATGTGCCTCTAATGACAACCGAAGGGGTCCGGCTATCAAGGGAAATGGCACGCCAGACCATAACTCCTGGTTGAGGGCCTGTGTGGCACGCAATAGTGAAAGCAGAATCGGCACGCTGCCCTGGACGACTCCAGATAAGTCTTCAATGATCATCAGGACACAGTTGGAAGCGGGATTCGTTGATAAACACTATACGTTTTCAGTCAACATCATTCCAACCGGATCGAGCCAAGCAACACTGTAATATGGCTCGACAGTGTGCATGCGTGAGTGGCAGATGGCGTAGTGGTTGGTATGAGCGTAGATTTCGCTCTATCAGCCGTCTGTGAATGGTCATGGTGGGCACTTGTGAGCGGGTCGCATATCTGATGGTTGATAACAATGAATCAGGAGCTGTGACAGCTCACCTCACAATCGCTCTTTCCTCCGGATCTGCTGTGGCCCTAGGTCGATCTCTACCTTTAGGATGCTGAAATCTGCCACTGTTTATCCATTCTTGCCGACATCTGCTAATCGCCGCATTACTTCGACCCATATGACGAGCGATTCTCCGAATTGCCCAACCTGCCTCTTTCAATCCAATGATACGACCTCTTTCAAACTCTGACAATTGCTCGTAATGAGCTGAATCTTGTGACAAGGCATTTTTTTTCAATAGCTAAAAGGTATCCGAAATCGCAATGCAGTGGAAAATTTGACCATCAGATTGAGAATCGCTTCTTATATACCTGCTGGAAGCGCAGTTACGATGTCCTATAGTTCCCGCTATTCATTCATTGGACGCCAAATCTTAATCATTTGCATGTTAGGTTCAAAGTCTTTGCATAAGAAATTTCATTACAATCGGGCAACTCTTCAGTACATCGTTTTTTTTTCTTTTTATTCATAGAGTGTAGTTGTGGTTCGATCACAAACTAACAATGAAACTTTCGAAATGGAAGTAGTAATTAATAATAATAGCTGATAAAGTTCTTGCTTTAAATTATGAAGCTCATTGCTAATAGCCGGTGTGTTGATACTAAGTGCGACGTTAGTAAGCAATCAATAAAAAACAGTTGTTGCTTAATAAGGGTTAAACAGAGTTTTATTCGGGAATAGTAACCATTGTTGCTCCATACACATATATAATACAATTAATAAAGTTGCATAACATCACTTGGCAAGTAGCGATATGGGTCTAATGACATCGTGGTGACAAATAAAAGAAATAACAGAGAAAAGAAGCCGTTTTTGATTTTATTCCTTTTGTTATACAGAATGGCGCATTAGTTACAGGAATTTAGTAGTATCTCCATTTTTCTTGATATCCTCTAACCACTCTGTTTTTCATCGAAATGATCAGGTGGTTGGTTTCAGTTTCAGAAGTATTACGCAATTCTTTTACTATGGCTACTTCCATTTCAAAGGTTGAGGAAATCTACTCGTTATTAGCCTACATTTTGCGACATAATACACACCAAAGGTTTTCCACAGGATTCAAGTCTGGACTGCAACTTCGACATGGCAAAACATCAACTCTCTTTTTCATTTTCTAACAATTCCTGGGTGCATTTAGATTTAAGGCAAAAAGAATTGTCTTACTGAAATATCAAATTAGCACCACATAATAAAGATCCAAATAATATCAGATTATCATATAGAACAGCTTGATATTGTGCAATCTATAATTACCGAAATTCGCCGTCGATCGCACAATACATCAGGACACTAAAAGCTCCCCAAATAATTACTGATCTTCTGCCCATCTGCCGACTGAAGCATTCTCTCAGTTCCTGTCTCATGTCTTACCAATAGTGTATGAAGACATGATGACCTCCAAGGTTAAAGTTCTTTTCATCAGAAAATGTGATATGTTTCCACTCACCGTTCCATGACATTTTAACCCATTTAAGTCTTTCCTCTCAAAGATGCTTCAATAATTTCACTGTTTTCTCCATTTACGTACATTTTAAAATAGAACTTGATTTAAAGTTTTCCCCAAACTGTAACATGTTTAACTTTCTTCTGAAAAGTTCCGAAATTTTTCGAATCGAAAGACTTCTTTTTAGTTAATAATAGAAAAAATTATCGATCAACCTGAGCTGTCGAAATCCCTTTTCTTCGAGTTTGTTTTATTTTTATTTAAATCATCTTATCTAATTATGGCATTATAAATGACATTTTTAAAACGTTTCAGTAACCCACCTATTTTTCTGTCAGATTTATCAGCACCCATATAAGATAAAAAATATTCTCTTCGCCATCTGATAACTCTTTACACAGTGGCATCTACAAATAAATTGCTAACAACTGTATACTTTTATCTCTCAGGTCGTGAAATACTAACGCATGTATTTTATAATGATACTGACTTGACGCATAGTAAGCTAATTTTCTCAGGCGGTCTAATAATTTCTTAAGAGACAATTAATTTCATTTTCAGAGAAAGGAGAATATTATAGTAAAATTTTGATTAATTTTTAAAGTTCCGGAAAAGATTTCTCCACATCCATTTTAAATACACACGCTTAAAATGTGCATATTGTTTTTTTCTTCACAAATATACAAATTAAAAGTCATATTATAATTTCTTATCGCAGTGTAATCAACAGGCTGCTTTTACTGGCAACGTTGCCACTCAACCACTTCCTTGGCCAGTAAAAACCCCGAGCATTTTAACCAGCTGAATTTATATGTGGTATGGTAGATCACAAGAGAACAACGAGTGAGTCATTTGATTTTTATTAGGGTAGAGAGTCGATTTGGCCCGGCTTCTCCAACTATTTGTTTATTTACTAAAAACGAAGTACATCATATTAACTGTTATTGATGCATAATTGTAATTCAGGCGATGGTGAAAGAAGGAAGAAAATGTCAAATATTAGTTGACAAAAAGGAGATTCGATAAAGTTTATTAAATTTTTAAGAATAACATTAGGAGCGCGTCTTTCTTGTTAACCAAAAATTGTAAGTTAGATGGCAGGGAGAAAAAAAAACTTCTAGATACACTAGAATAGTAAATATTATGCTTATTTAAAGAAGCCAAATTCCTGTATGGAGTCAATGGAAGAGTAATGCCTAGTAATATTTATCGTATGATAAGCTTAAGATTTTTTTAAATTTCTTACTTAGCCTGATCATCGCAACCAAGTATGTCTAATCAAATACTAATAATAGAATTTATTGCTCATATGTTAATCTTTAGTGCGAATAATTGCCTTGAAATTAAATAAATCTTAGTATCTATGTAAATGCTTCAATTGTTATTAAATTTCAATGGAAACCGACATCCTCTTCGTGGAACATCGTATTTTTCTGGAACAATATATATTGTAGTTTATTTCTTCACATATTTTGGCTTAAATTTGTTTCATTGTGATATCTGTATATAAAATATATATTCTGTCGAAATCACATATATAATTAAATTTTGCACCTACAACATATGTTTTAAATTATGCATTTTGTTTCTTTAAGTATTAGTTAAATTTTTGAAATAACTAACATTTAAATTTGACACTTATTACAGTGTATGGCTTGGACTTGGTATCTGGCGACGGATATGCAGATGTATATAATCAGCCCTTTGTTTCTGATAACTTTGTGGAGGTAAGTGAAAACAGACACATACTTACTGAAGAAGTTGTTCTTACTAGTTATTATTATTACGAGTATTATTAATATGATCATTTTCTGATTTTTTATTCTTATTTTTCTTCAAAACGTTGTATAACATCATACATCAAGATGGCTTAAAATATGTATAGAAAAAGTACTGATGTATTTTTGTTTAAAATTGAATTAACGATATCTGTGTATCATTGCAATCCACGTGAAAAGAATTGAGGGCATGTTTTCTTTATGATAATAATTTACAGATGAGATATGTAATACTATAAAAAAGAGGTCAAATAACATATTTTTAAAAAATTAACTTCAAATATATGTCTCTTAAATAGATCATTCAGTTTAAATATTGATCTTTTGTTAAAAGTAATTAAGAATGCGGCAAAGAAGCGATCATTTTTATATTAGATTTCAGGAATGCTTTAAAGATTGGTATCGAAAAGGGTACCAAATGTCATAGAATACAAAATAATTCGTCATGTATAATGGGAGAGAATGTGAATCTTGTACTTATTTGATAAAGCCAAATCCCTGAGGTGGTGATGATATCGAATTTAAAACGATAATTTTTATTTTTTTGCAAAAAATTCTATTTTTTTTATTAAAGAAGTATAATATCAATGCTAATAGAAAAAATATTTCATAAAGGGTGATTTGAAAATAATCATTGGGTTTTAAAATAATGCAACAGAACAAATATTACATTCTTTAGTGTCAATATCAGGGATAATTAGCCGGTGTATTTTTATTTTTCCGTGCTTCCCTCTTTATGTATGAGCCATCTGATGAGTGGAATCTCAATTTCACGTACGAAGTAAATAGGAAGAAATAGTTTTTTTTGTCAGCATTATTCACATCAAACTGACAACAAACTACCGGAAAGCGTCTTATGTTTTCTATTATGGGAAAATTTTATCACTAGTTTCACTTCAGAGAACATACAGAAAAAAAAATACGGTTTTCATACACCAAGCCGCGAGAGCATTCTGCACAGGTTTCTCCGATTAGAATACAATGATTGTCAAAAGAACGAGATTGGTGGACCAAGTACTTCACACGTTGTAGAGGATAGAGTTTGAGACTCTTTTGCACTCAACCCAGAGATACTAACATGTCTTGTTAGTCTTTAACTAGGTATTTGACAACTAACTTGGATGATTTTACGTCGGTGACTGCATTCGGTACAAACATCAACAGCTATATGCTCCAACGTGTTTAGGGAGAAATAAATTGCCGAACAGATGTCATTTGTGATAACGCTTGTTTCACGGGTAACCATTAAATATTAGTACCACTGCTATACGTCCAATTACTGCAGCCTCACTGTCATTCGCCGATGAATTTACTGGGCCTGCAATTATTCAAAAGGAGGAAAAAATTATTTATAACTGTTTGAAGATACAAATTCGAAAAACTATACTTTTTCTCAAGTTATTGTTCTTTTCCATATTTGTAGTACTTTCTGAAATATAGTACATTTAAGTCCCATTATTGTATAGTAATCATACTGTTTATTATATTTTACAAGATTGAAACCTATGTTCATGCAGTTTGCATTTAATATAGTTATTATGTTGTAATATTTCATTTCTTAGAATTCTTCCTATATATCCTAAGTTTTCAGAAAGTTCGGAGATCAATAATATAACTATACATAAAATGCTGTCAACCAAACTGATTTATTAAAGCTAGGTATAAATATGTTTATCATCAAATTTCCTTATGAGAAAAATAAACTTAAATTCCCGAGAAAAAATTAATACTAAAATAATTTTGTATTCCACAGAATATATTCCCTGACATATAAAAAAAGAAACTGGCCTCTTTAGCTTAAAATTTTAAGGAACGCAATGAAAGAATAAATTGTTTTCTTTTCGAATGGTACTGAAATAAAAAATACCGATAAAATTATTCTTTAAGAATGCAGTTGTTCTCACTTTCGTAGTTCTATTTCTAGCAAGAAAGATGATTCTCACTCTCTCTTCGAAAATGAGACTTATTTACATTTTTTAAAAAAAGTTTTGCTGCTAATAAACTTTTAGACTTTACAGCAGCCAAACAAGTTACCATGAATTATTTTTTCAAATGTTATAGATTCTTACCGCTCATTTTTATTTTGATCAATATCAGATATCGTGTAGTGCTTTCTTCGTCAGCGCTGAATCTATATAATACAGTAATTTCATTTTTCTAAATTTTACCTTATATATATATATATATATATATATATATATATATATGCAAGATTTTGAAAGTTTGTTCTATCATTAATAAAAGATTGCGAATGCATGGCGAAAATGAATAGTCATTTTTTCATAAGATTATTCATTGATTCTATTAGAGAGAGCGTTACGCTCTGATGAGCTTACCCCGTATTCAGCCACCAAGGCTGAAGCGACAGACCATAAGAAGATTACAAAAGAGAGGAGAGAAAAAGAGAATTTTCTCTTGCTTTGATTTTCACAGTAGGGATTTTCCATAATAGACGTAATAGAATACGTGGTATAGGATTAGGGATTCTAGGAACTTCTAATACAGACCGAGAGTCTAGTAGGGATTAGTTGTGATAAATTGACGATCATGGGAAAGTGGAATAAACAAATTTTATGAGAGCGTGATCTAATAATTAAAAGAATAATTTGGAATTGGATGAAGGAATAAAAATGAACTCTTTATTTTTGAATTAGAGAGAATGGGACAGATTAGAAAATTATAAGTTATTATTAAGAGAAATTATTAAATTAAAGTTAAATCATTACACACACACACGATAAGTTGTGTACATGTATAATACTTTGTTAATACTTATGAACAGGTGTGTAATATTATGTATGCTGTACAATACTTACAAGTATGTAATGCAAGTACTAAATATGTAAAAAAAAAAACCGCATTTGCAGGTATTTACTTGATAACTTACGAGGGTCATTCAATAAGTCCTTAAAAATTCCAAGAGATGGTGCTCGTAGCTTCGAAAATGGTTTGTTCTTAATAGGCATCATGATCGACTAGGCAGCTGTCCTTTACTCTCATTCGGGATCATCACATCTTTCTCACCTCATAAATGATCTCTCATTTCTTCTCCGGCTAATGAAATCCTCTTCGATTCTTTGGAACAGAGTTATCGGAAGAAATCTAACATTTTGATTTTTGCTTGATCTCCGGGCTATAATGATGAATCCAAGACTCACCGACGCCGGCAACTCGACGCAAAATGATGTTGATAACTTGACACAGCTGCAAAAGGCTACCTAATCAAACCTAACTTATGAATCAATGTCAAGTTTGTTTTGGCTCCATTTAGTCCAATAGTAACACCAATTTATCGTCATGCTCTACATATCTTTGTGTTGAAGTAAGTGAGGAGCCACATGTCCCTTCAATTTATTATATGTTAAAATGATCTCTTTGAATGCTCCATTTAGTGTTTTGTTGTCTACAAAAAAAGAAATCAACTACTGAACGGCCATTTATTGTGTTTCATACAAATAAAATATTTTTGTATTTTTCAGATGGCCGAAAATTGGATATTCTGTCATGGGAATTTTCTTCTGCATTACATTTGCAACGAATTTTATTCTCACTTATGTATATAATCTAATCACTGGCTTTGTAAACATTACCACATTTTCAAGTTTCAATGATTTTATTCCACTGTAAGTTAACTTAAATGAATCATTTTTGTATTGCTTGAATTTATCTCTATACTACAACTACACTCTATAAAAAAAGAAAAAAAAAAAAAAAAAAAACGACGGAAAAAAAGGAGTTGTTCGATGCAGACAAAAATTGGAGGATAGGAAAATTACGTACAGAATAGAAAATGATTAAATTTTCAGAAAAATTGAATGATTTATTTCAGAGTTACATAGTTACAAAGTAATGAGCTCAAAAAGGTATTGACCCACCTCTATCCCGATGCAAGCTTCCATACGACGTGGCATAGAGTGATAAAGCTCCCCGATGGTCTCTCGTGGTATTTTTTGTCAAATTTGCTCCAATTGTTGGGATAGGTCATCAACATTCCCTGGTAGATGCAGTCGGCTTCTCATCATACCCCAGACGCGCTCATATCCCTGTCAGCATCATTCCAACCTGATCGAGCCAAGCAACATTGTAATCTGGTTCGACAGTGTGCAGGCGTGAGTGGCAAGTGGCGTAGCGGTCGGTATAAGCGTAGATTTTGCTCTATCAGCCGTCTGTGAATGGTCATGATGTACACTTATGAACGGGTCGCACGTCTGATGGTTGATAACAATGAATCAGGAGCTGTGACAGCTCACCTGACAATCGCTCTATTCTCCGGATCTGCTGTGGCCCTAGGTCGATCTCTACCTTTAGGATGCTGAAATCTGCCACTGTTTATCCATTCTTGCCGACATCTGCTAATCGCCGCATCGCTTCGACCCATATGACGAGTGATTCTCCGATTTGCCCTACCTGTCTCTTTCAATCCAATGATACGACCTCTTTCAAACTCTGATAGTTGCTCTCAATATGCTCGAATCCTGTGGCAAGGCTTTTTTTTTTCAGTCGCTAAAAGGCATCTTAAATCGCAATGCAGCAGAAAATTTGACCCTCAGATTGAGAATCGCTTCTTAGAAACACCTGCTGAGTGCGCAGTTACGATGCGCCACAGCACCTGCTATTCATTCATTGGACACCAAATTTTAATCATTTGCATGTTCGATCCAAATGTCTTTGCATATTAAATTTCATTACAATCGGGCAACTCTTTGGTGCGTCCTTTTTTTTTTTTCTTTTTTTTTTTTTCTTTTTGTAAAAGAGTGCTTAAGAGAGAGCAGATGGTAAAATAAATTACTGAAAAATCAAACCGAAATTTTAACAAAAAGTTCTATGCTAAGTCTTGCAAAAAACAGATTTAGCCACCCAAAGTGCGCTTTATTTTATAATTATTTTTAAATTACTCTTTAAATATAATAATTAAAGTAAACGATTGAATATCGAGAAATGTAAACAGTAAATTTTTCCGATATTAAAATTAAAGGAAACGATAAATTATTAACTTGAATATATTTAAGCTAAATGTAATTAAAATTGAAGCAAACGATAAGAAACTGAAAAGGGATCTAGTACGCTAAAAGTGATCCACATAAAAAAGTATCCCCTTGGATGGAAAATAAGTAGAATATAGAATTATGGATAATTTTGCTACCATTTAAATAATATTAAAATATAAAGATTAATTAAAAAAATATTGAATTTCGAATTATTTCTTTTTTAATTAACTTGTAAATTTATTCGAATTCGCAAGGAATGCTTGCGGAACGAAAATAATTCATTTGCCTAAAATCCGAGCAAAACACTGCTTTTCGTGAAAAATTCCGAGTAACTTTGAATTTCCTCTATGAAAAATATTCCTCTTACTATGTTTTTGTTCATACATTTTAATAACAGTTATTTATGCAAGTCATACACTTACTGAGAAAGTATATTTTCAATATATTTTGCAATATTAAATTAATTAATTTGTTTTAAAAGAGTAATTTGCTAAAATTAGTTTTATTAATCCAGATTAAAAAACTTAGGAATTATTAATTCATATTTCTTTAATTTAATGTAGCATCTTGAAGTTATACAACTGTTTGGGAATCATCTGCGTTTCAATTGAGTCTAGAAATTCGTTCGACAAATTTTTTAAGCTATTTCCTATTAAATGTATTCTTTCGCTGTTTGCAGGAAGAATTGGACTTAATGAAACAGGTACTGTTTAGCTAAAACATTCGGATTTAAGATAAAAAGAGATGGATATTTCCATGTGGCCTTATATAATTTATTTAATCTCTCATGTTAGATCATTAGTGTTTGATAAAATTAATTTTGTGAAATTTCCTCCTTATTTCTTAAGATAGTTTACCTCTAAAGAATTTTGCACGAAACGTTCTACTAAACGCTTGGAAAAAAAACCGTCAATTTTTAAGTCATTATTTTTCCTTAACTAATTGTTTTTTATGGTATTTATTTCAGATGGAGAGATTACTTTGATATAATTTATATTAAGCCTTACACAAGGCTGGGTCCATACTTATTGGGAATCGCACTGGCGTATTATTTACATAAAAGAAAAGAAAATAACTCAGATAAACTCAACATGGTATGAAATATATATGTCTTTTTTACATTCATATCTAAATCTCTTTATGGTTATATACAAGAAGTTCTTTGGAATTATGATTGTACTCTCTAATATATAAATATTGCCATTTGAAATATTTTTGACTCTTAATTTAATGATTTCTTTAGAAAACTGTTAAAATTTTAGAATCAAATAAACAAACTCGCTTATAAATCTTACTAACTTCTGTAAGACTTCACAAAGCTTATCTTTTCTTAAAACGCCAATGTAATAATTTCTATTTCAAATATCTTTCGTGCTATTTCTCAAAATGCATCATAACAAGTAAAGCTTATGAATGTAAAAATTCAAAATTTCATTGCTATGATTAGCAATGCAAGGGCTATTGGTGACGGACCTTGTAATTTTGAGTCAAGTTCAAGAGATGAGGACGACACTAGAGCCTCTCTCTCTCCAGGCATCAATACCAGAGGTAACCATCCTTTTGGATACCATGAGCCAAATTCTTGTCAGACGAATTCAGTTGTGTCATATTCCTCGAACTCTGTTTATACTGTCTTACGTTAATGGTTAGGAATTGGTAGAGATAAGATAGAATCTGCTTCGCTTAAAGGAATTACAGTAATAACTTAATTACGCAGTTAAATTAACTAATTTACGTCAATTTAATGAAGTACTAATCTCTGAGGGTCGTTCTAAGTCCTTAGAAATTCTCAGAGATGGTGCTCGTAGTTTCGAAAATGGTTTGATTTAAGTAATCATCATGACTCACTAGACAGCTGTCTTAGACTCATTTAGTTATATCTCTGATCATGAAGCCTTTCACCCATCAAAAACTCTTCACCAATCGAGGGGTCTATCCTCGCCTTTTTTTTGGAAATGATTCACCGGAAGCAACCAAACGTTTTGACATTTCCTTCACTTCCATTGCATGATGATGAATCTAGGTCTCACCGAAGGGTGATGACTCGTTGCAAAATGACGTCGACAACTCAACGCGGCAATAGTTAAACTTTGATTTAGCAGCAAATGACTACCAAATGAAAACAAACTGATGAATCCATGTCAGATTTATTTCGATTCCGTTTAACAGGTGGCAGTACCCAAAAGTAATAACAATTTATCTTGATGATGCCATCTGTCTTCAAATATAAGTACTTTTTGAGCCATCTTCGTACAAATTAGTAATAATCAGGAATAATTTCCTGTACGAGAGGGTGATAGCCTCATGATAAAGATAGAGCTATCAGACAGTTTCGTTTGGTGAAAACTTGGGACTGGCAAGATCTCTGCTTCGAAATTCGGCACCACGATGCCTCATTCTGAACTGACAGAAGCGCCACTTGTAATCATACAATGCGCTACGGTTCCCCACCCAGGTTTACACCATCCCAAATGAGGGATATCGAGCCACAATAGATTTGAAGTGAATCAATCTCTCTAGAGGAAACACTATATTTATCGGTGGAATCTCGTCTCCTCTATTGGAAAAATTAAAAACTATTTCTTTATTTGTACAAACAGCATTTTTCAGCAGGAGAGCCATTACGGTTCAAATCGCACAGTTGCAAGTAAATTAATCGGCTTTATATTAAATTTTAAACTGTGTCGGGGAGGTGCTTTTTTGTCGACTATGCATGATCTAAAATCTTGATATCTGAAAATATAAAAATCATGTTGTGGGCCAGACCCAGATATATATATAAAAATAGAAATTAGGGGGAAATAAAAATAAATGTTCTCCCCATCAGACTGAACTGTGGCATTACGTAGCATATTTTAATTATTCAATCTTAATTCAATAAAAGTATATGGAACAAATTAATGAGTACTCATAAGGTAATTGTAAAAATTTAAATTTATACATGCAGTCTTTTATTGAAGTGAAAGCTTTCATTTTTTTTCAGGTGAAATTATTTGTTGGATGGCTTGTTTCATCTGGTATCACATTGACTTGCATATTTGGTCTTTATCATCAAGAAGTTTCCGTAGGGGGAGCTGCATTCTACAACAGTTTAAGTCGGACGGGATTTGCTTGTGGCTTGGCTTGGGTCATGTTTGTATGTATTATCGAACAAGGAGGTAAGAATTCTCATTCCTTTTCAGCTGTAAATGCAAAGTATCATGATGAAGTTCAAAATTATTATTCATGGCGAAGAACATATCAATAAAATATATTAAAAATTAAGGACATTTAACTTTAAGTGAAATGTATCATCTAACTAAGGGAAAAAACGTTTTGAAATAATTAGAATTCCAAAACATTCCTTATCATGCTGAATTCGTATGATTCTTTAATTTGTTCTAAGCACGATTTTCATTATATGATGAGAGTAAAATATTTATTTTGAAACGGGAGAAAATTAATGGAATCGGGCATAAACACCGACGCTTGAGTGTTCGGATGTTGTCAGACATTACGAACATGACGAAGAGACAATAAGAAAAATTTTGTTCGAAGATTTGGATATGACGAATGTTTGCGCAAAGCTGGTACCAAAAAATCAAGCATCAAGACAAAGCCCCGGGGCACAATGCCGCTCTCTGTGAAATGGTTCTAGGCTAGCAAACGCATTACTGTGCTCGAGCATCCAAAGTGCTCACCAAATCTCGCACCGTGCGACTTCTACCTGTTTCCAAAAGGGAAAAGTGCATTGAAGGGAACACATTTTAAGTCTGTAGAAGAGGTGGAGGTAAAAATGGCAGACTTACTGAAGAAGGTGACTCTTAATGACCTGCAACATTTCTTTGAACAGTGGAAAATTCGCATGCAGCAATGTATTAATAGGGAAGGGTTCGATGTTGAAGGGGACTGAAAGATATTTGTATGTTTTCAATAAGACTAATTCTTACGACTAGTCCGGTTATTTGATTGTCACTCCTCGTATAAAAACTACAATTTTGTTTATTATTATTATTATAAATAATTAAGAGTACCTTTACTAGATCATCTATGTCTATAGAATGGAAAAAGGTCTTAAGAAACATAAATATGTATACAATACACACACACACACATATATATATATATATATACACATACGCCAAATTTCTCCGGTTGGCGTGTTGTGGAAGTTAGAAGAGGGATTCCAGCTCAGGTGCTGTCCTCGTCATTTGACCGGTGTTCAAAATTACGAGGTCCGTCGCCAGCAGCCCTCGTGTTTCTTCTAGTGTGACATTAATAAAACCAAACCATACCAATGAAACGAAATGCATTTATTTAAATTTCGGGATTAATTACTTTGAATAGGAAGAAATTTGTTTCAACACTAAAATTAATCACAAGTAAAAGATTATTTATGCGAGTATGGTCTTGTAACCGTATAAATTTAATGAATGTAATGCAATGATATGGACCTTGCCAAAATTGATAATTTCAAATGTTTGAATTTTAATTTTGCGATTCTGAAATTCCATTTAGATGGTCAAAGAATATTTTAAAAATAAACTCTCTTGTTTAGCAACGAAAATCAAATTGATAATTTCAAAAAATATATCTCATATTTTAAAGTTATATTCCAAATTTCTTATTACAAATTTCTTCTAATTACACCTTTAAGTAATAACTTCTCTCTAATTTTTATTACGATCTACTGATTTTTCTAAAAACTAAATTAATAGTGATTGAAGAAATTAAACACCTCATTAAAAATTAACACGCTATACGTCATATAAGAATCATACTTAAAAATCATGCTTTAGTATTTCATGATCGTATTATGAGAGACAAAAGTGCAGATTTTAATTGTGTTATCCTTGATTTATTTGAACATAAGTCGGGGTAAATAGTTATCTGAAGGCGTTAGCTAAGAATAGCTAAGTTAATGGAGCGTTCTAAAGTCGCCATTCACAATGCCATAATAAGAAAATGTGATTCAAACAAATTAAAATGACCTGAAAGGAAAAGAGTTTTTACTGTACGGAACGATTGACAAATTTTTCGACTACCAACTAAAAATCATCCTTCTATTCATAAAATTTCCGAACGTTTAATCAAAAAAGTTTCACTTGTCACAGTTTGGAAGAGTTTTTAATCAGATACTTATGCAAAATGTATGAAAATGAAACAAACACCGAAGTTATTGAAATAACATTGAAAAGAAAGACTAAAATCGGCTTAAATGTTTATATCATGGAACGACGCATGGAAACAAATTACAATTTCTGATGAAAAGAGATTTAACCTTGGCGGTCCCGATGGCTACACGCACTATTGGCGTGACTTCAGGAAGGAACCCAAATAATATTCCATTCGATAAATGGAAGGAAGAAAAGTTATGGTTTGGTAAGTCTTTAGTGTTAATCGATTAACAATGAATTATGGAGCGTATGGACTCAGCACAATATCCACCTATGTTATATGATCCTCTGATACCATTTGGACCTTAATCAAATGGTCCTATAACTGGATATTTCAGCATATTCGTACATCTAAATCCACCCAGGAATGATTTGAAAAAGAAAAGTTAATATTTTGTCATGGCCAAGTCGGAGTCCAAACTGGAAACTCATGAAAAAGGTTTGTGGTATATTATGTCGCACAATTTATGCTAATAACAAACAGTTTTCATCAGCCCATGTACTGCAAGTAGTAAAAGAATGACTCAGTTTATCTGAAATTGACTTGGTCATTTCAGTCAAGAGTGTTTCAGATTATTAAAAGAAAAATAGAGTAATAATATCATATTAATTTTTATGGTTTGTTTATAGGTTTTAGACGAGTGGTGTTATAATTAGTTTACAGAGAGATTTTATATTTAATTTTAATACTTTTCCTAAACTTAATTATTTATTACGTCATTCCAAACTATTGGAGCCTTATTATAATAAATATGTTGCAAAAAAATTTCGTTTGTTCAAATTATAGTTGGAACCTTTATTTTTTTCATAATTATCGGAATTAAAATCGTCTTATAATTCCTTAATTGACTAGATTCATTTAGTCCTATTATACCTCATGCATGTAATAAGAATGAATGTAAAAAAGATATATATTATAGCACTTACTGTTGCTACAGATGTTGAGGATAATAAGAATGAGTACAATCAAGAAAATGCATATTCTTGCATTTATTTCTTTTATAGCTGGTGCGGTTAACAAGAATAAGTGCAAAAAAGGAGATGCGTATAATTGCACTTATTATAGACGGTGTCGATAATGAGAGTTAACACACACAGAAAAGGAGATGCCTATTATTGAAATTATTTTTTTTAATAGCTGATGTGTTATTTCTATAGTTTATTTGATTACTTGTTCTCGCATGCCAAAGATTGCTTTTGTTATATCTCTATAATTGAAAGTTTTTTTTTAATCAAAAAGATCTGTTTATTTTTATTACCTGTCTCACAAAGTTTTCATTCGAATATTGGTCATTTTGAAATTAATATATAAAAAAAAACAAATCTTTATTCATGGGAGGGCATTTCTTAAATCTAAAAATGTGTTGTGTATTTAGGTCCTTTTTTTTTACCATTACACAACTATATTAATAATCTTCATCTTAAAAAATATTTTCATAATAGACAAAAATAATATTAATTAATAATTTTCAGGCCCAGTAATTTTTTTAAAACTTTTTGATGAAAGTGGGATCCAAAGCTGCATGACATTATCAGTATCATTTTAGTACGTATACTTTGAATGATATGTATTAATATGAATGATACTTTTGTGAATTATTTTGCTTTCTCCCCTTTCAGGAATTGTTAACGACATTCTATCGTGGAAATTTTGGGTTCCCATGAGCCGACTCACCTTTTGCGCCTACCTCATTCATCCTATCATTCAGATCACATATTTTAGTTCAGTTAGATCACTGATAGATCTTTCTCATACTACAATGGTTTGTAAATTCTTTCATTTTCATAATTGTTAACTTAAGAACATTTTAATTTTAAAATTATTGCTTTTAACCACAATTTTTGCATTTTATGAGTTTATTTTACCATAAAAATATGTAATTTATATCTCATCTATTTTCTTCATTACGTCTCTAAACTGAATCGTGATTCTCAAAGATGAAAATGATCGAAATTTTTTGTTGCATTAGAGAACTTAATAATACACTCTGAGATTGATAATTATTTCTAATTGTATAAAATAAACTCTAACGACTCCTAATTGAAAAAAAAGAACTAATGCTGTATAAGAACAACGAATTTAACTTGTATAAAATGACTCTTATAATCATTTCATATAATAGGTATATTCGTATACTGATTCATAGAAATCTTTAAATATTAAATAATAGCTTTTGTTTTTTGTTACCAAAAAGGTTTTAATTAAAAATAAACTAGACATTTTCATGTGACAATATTATAAATATTCGAAATGATAATATCATTGTTCTCCAATTATTACCATCTTCAAAAATTTGTAACAAGTGTTTTGAGCAAATTAATATGTTATATTATCAATTTATATTTCTATGAGCTTTCAAGTTATCTAAGTTTATTTTAAATATAAACAACATATATATCAATGCCTGTTAATGTTTCATATAGCTGCTTTAAGATTATCAGGTTCTACTATTTTATTGGTGAATCAGAAATTAATAAAAATGTATGTTAATAAGAACACGAAATGATTTTGTGTTCTACTAAACTAAAATTCATACATTCAGATGGACTTTTTAGTTTTATTCTAAGTCTTCATTTTTTTTAAAATTCATTCCTAAATACATCTCCTGTGTTCATGTCATCATGACTATTTCTTTTCTTGTTTAAATGACATTTTTATTTTGAAATATCTCAAACAATTAATTTCTAATATATTAATATTTCCTTAAAATATATAAGAAATTTTATATGCAGCGTGTGAAATAAAAGTACATTTTTCAAACTATTTTAGCGTATTATGCAATATACAATACTTGTAATACGTTTACTTTTTTAAAACTTAATATTGGTCTTATCTCATTCTAGATTATGTACTACTTGGCTTTTCTAATTACATCCTACACTGCTGCCTTTTTGACATCCCTACTGTTTGAATCTCCTATTATAAGGGTGGAAAAATTTATTAGAAATAAATTTGCATCTTGAAATATTAAACAATTGTTACAAATGTTTTGGAACTTGGATATAACCTTGTACTTGAAATGTTTTGGTGACTTTTGAAATTTCTAAATATATTAATGCATTTATGTGTAACACGTTTAAGTACTGTTTAAATAACCATACTTTTCTATTTTTCAATGGAAATATTATCGGAAACTGAATATTTTTTTTTATTTTATAGTGATATAAAAATGTTTTAATTTTTAGGTTTCTGTGTAAATTAAGTTACTCGATTTCTTTTACAAAACACGATAATAATTATTTCAATGAAAGAAAGGTGTTTCATTTTGTTTTAACTTAATAAAAAACACTTAAGAATATTTATCTTTATTGTTGCATGTAACTTGATATATAAGCTAATTATAATTTCAATTGATTTGTTTGTTTTTGGTATATATATATATATATATATATATTTATACATACATACATATATATACATACATGTATACATATATATCATTTTCTTTCCCAATTTTTATGAATATGAGAGTTAGGTTCATTAAGAAAATAGAAATTTATCTGCAATATTATACTAATTATAATAATTAATTTTACATCAATATGACTAAATATTACTAATTATAAAATGTAAAAAAAATTATTATATGTGTGCATGTTTTTTTCTTTTTCTAACTCCAACTTTTTTTTTTATTTTGAGCAGTCATTCTCTTCCTTTTTTTTTTCTTGCAGTATAGTTTTAGTATTTTAAGAATCAGGTATTCTACTAACAATAAGATAAATTTAAAAGAATTTAAATTGGTTAATTGATTGATGTGTCTAAAATACATTTTGAAAAATAGCTTAAGATGATAATTTTCGAGGAAATTAAAATGAAATTCCATTATAAAGTTAACATAATATTTATTTAATGGCGAATTACATATAATGAAAAATTTAAACTGAAATATAAATTGAAATTCTGTTGTAAATTAAATAAAATGTTTACTTGATATTAAATTACAGCTTATTCATAATTTGAAATTTGAGCTTGAAGTCATTATATTTGGGCGACATAATACTGCTGCTGCTCTCGTTCCGTGACACTGATTTAAAAGATAAATTTTTTTACTTTTATATTTGTCGAAACCGAAAATTCATACTCGTGCAAATAAAACGTGGAAATCTGTAATAAAACACTTTCGAAATTTTGAGGTAATGCTAAATAATTGTACATAAAATAAATTAAAAAAAATAATTATTATGAAAATTTAGTAATTAAATTTCGGTTGTTTTACACAGAAATGTATTCTTTTTTGTTTCTTCAATGTTAATTCATACACCGATGTATCATTTATCACAAAGAAATTTCGATTCCAATCAGATTTTTGTTATTTTTAAATTTGTAAAAGAATGAACAATTCTTTGCTCTGGTATGTTTCGAATAATAAATAACAAATAAATAAACAAATAAAATAACAGCCTTTGGGAACTGCTTCAGCCATTTTTAAACTACCTAGCTTTATTCATTCAGTAATTAACTTTTTATGAAATCCCATTTATTTATCGGTTAATTTAAACACACCCACACCCACAAAGAGAAAACTGTGAAAACTGTTAGAGAAAACTGTGTTTAATTTTATTTCGCCTCTAAACATATGCCATACTACACTCCAGAATTTTGCACCTGTCACACTTCTTTCTCTTAACTTGTGGCGAATCACTTCTTCTACCCGACTCATGTGCCATAACACAGTAAAATACAATTAACTTTAAAAGACAACGACCTACGCAAGGATACGCCATTCAAGTCTCACTCAACTATTTATTTGTAAATTTTATAATACAATGTCTAAGGAATATTTGCTTTCCTTGGTGACCCCTTGGATTGATTCACCTATTCAACTATTATCGAACTAATACTCTCTTATCAAAATCTCTTCAGTCGAGGTTGTCTAAATTTCTCGAAGCCTTTGCGACCGCTATCCCCCGTAACAACTCTTGATATTACCTATCGCTTGTAAGGCATACACTCAGCGCTATCACAATTGGCCTCTATCCATTAAACTTCCTTTTGCTAGTATACCTTCATATCTATCTCCACTTTATTTCTACCTACCTCTAATTAACATAATCACGCTTCATTTTGGTTGGGAAGAAATTGTTTATTTTATGCAATCAATCTCAATTAAAGTTCCCAAGGTTAAGGAAGAGAAAATCACGAATAGCCCAACGTCACACACTCTCGTTCTCTAATCAGTGTGCACTCATCTATATCTCCTGGGCTGATTGGATGATTTCTTCCTTAACAAAATCAACTAGATTATGATGTGAGGGTTCGCTACACTGTGAAGTTACACTGACTTATGGTATCAGCTTTCAACGACTCATATTCAATATTTTTTTGCATTGTCTGAAGTCTCTTACATGTTGAACAGTACGATGACATAACTTCTATGTCTAGGATTTTTACACTATCAATTGATATAACAGCGACACACCCATTCATAGTCGTATAGCCTCGACGATGTCCTGTACCATGAACAGAAACACCCCCTTTCCTCAATGTCAGATGGAAGAATTTGTTTTCTTCCGTTATTTAAGTCGCAGCCCTCTTCGTGGATTTCTCAGCTACTTCTGAAATCACTTTGAAAAGCTTTGCTTCCTGATTTATGTATCTAAATTCGGTATGTCTAGGTAAAATTAATGTTAGTTGTGCATAATTTAAAAGCACGTGCAAAACTGTTGCTTACCTGCTGCATACCATATACTGGTGTTTATTACAGGGGCATTTACAACTTTCTTTGAAGAAGCTGATCCGAAGAAAAAGTCACAGCATCTACATTTTAGATTAAAATGAGAGCACACTCCGTACCTTGAATCCTCGAATAATTTCACCTTCTTAGTAAAACATTTTGAGCAACAAAGTTGAGCAAAGGCCCCAGAAATAAGCTCAAGATCGAAAATTTTATTTCCCAACTCTAGACCTGACATTTTTTCAAGTGTTGATAAAATGTCAGGTATAATGCTATAAAACTGACATTTATACTTTCTAGTGATATTTGTAGCCATATTTAAATTTAAAAATGAGAATAAAGTGAAGGAATAAACTTTCTACGCAGTAGAATCTTTCAGCATGAAAATCAAACGCACAGGTAAACAACGTCACCATAGCAACAAGCTTATAGCCAGGCTTTACATATAAGGAAGGAAAAAATGTGTTTCCAGATACATTTATTTTTATTCTTAAATATTTTATTTTAATTCCTGATTAATTATTTGTATATTAAATATAATTTTTCATATTTAATACCAAGAAAGAGAAACGTAAACAAACACCTCGGATCACTTCCGGTTAGCAGAAGAGCCTTTCCGATCAAATAAATTCAAGATTAAATGATATTCAAACAGCTATAACTCAGCTTCTAAATAAGATAGAAACAAATTTCAAGCAGAGTTTCAAAGATGAAAGATTAAATTGTAATATGAGGAAAAAACAACAACAAAAAAAAAATCGATATTTCGGCAAAAAATCGTGTTTTGAAGATGTACTGTCACCTTAATATATTTGTTTGGGTTTATTCTAGAATCAGTTAAGAACTATGATAATCATGCGCATTGGTATGAAAGGAATTCCTGGCCCAACAGATTAGATTAACTACAATAGAAGCTTCATAGAGCGCACAGTAAATATTTTCTCAATTACCTGTAAGCTTTAAATTTTTTTTGTTGCCTTTGCCTATTACAACAAGCATTGCTAAATATAGTTTCAAACTGTGGAATATTTTAAGAAACTATTTAAATGAAACAGTACATCTGAAATGCTCTTAAATGGACTTTGTTTGTTAAACATATATAAAAACGTATCTGTAAGTGAAGAAGAAGTCTTAGGTATTTTCAAAAACAAAATCAAAGAGCAAATTTATCTGAAAAATTAGTATGCATGGAATTTTTCATTTCATTGTATCCACACTAGTTTGTAAATTTCCAAAATTATGTTTGTTATTTCAATCATCAAATTATTTCTTATCACCACCGATAAGAAATTATTATTATTTCTTAAATCCACCTATTTCGATTAGTTGGAATTTTTGTGCTCATGATAATCGTAATTTTGTTTTTTTGAAAATAATTTTTATTTTTTTAACATGATAAAAATTATATCAACCTTTGAACAGTTTTAAATAGGAGAAATTAAAATAATATAGCTCACTCTTTAGTTTTTACCTTGTGGTAATTCTAAATTAAGAAATTGCTCTGTTCAAGGCAATGACGATATGCAGTCCCCAAAAGGAGGAGTCCCCTTAGTATGCCACTGTGTAGCTCTAAGTGTTTCAGAGCTTCAAAAGCTTTCACACCGCCATAAAAATAAATGAATGTCATAAAGTATATTAAAATTACGTCATGAAGTATATTATTATTTTATACAGTTTAACAAAAACACTTTATACAGATTTAAAACAGATTCAAATAAAACATTTGATTCGCAGACATTTTATTTTATCTGGTATTACTTTTAAAAGGAATGAGTATACTCGGAATTTTAAGATAACCTATTCTGAGCACTCCTTAGTACCCTCTTAAGTGAATAATTTGTCAAATTGTAGTGTTAATAATACATATTCTTAATGAAATTTAAAGTTCAGCAATATGCAAATTAGAAATTGTGGATTCTTTTACAAAATAATTGTTTAAGTTAACTAATTAATGCATTACATGTTTTTCCAAATAGAAAAATATGTGGATCCCCCCAGTATATTTAACACTCTTTGCATGCATTTTATAATTTATACAATTATTAATAATCCACATAACTCATTTTAAAAAATACACAGATGAAATCAAAAGATTATATGTTATTTTGCTTACATTGATAACAAGTTTCTGTCTCCTCTGATCTTATTATACATATTAGCACTTCAGAAAATCTTTCACGACTGTGTTGAAATTGTAATATAAATATCATCTTAAAAAAGTTCATCTCATACACACAGTCTTCAAATATTCCCAACACACAATACTCATCTGTATTATTATAAGGTAGAAAATGCAATAGGTAAAAATCTGGAAAAGCGTAACAATTCTAAATGTAAATAAAAACTTATTCTGCATATTACAAGTATGCTGACTCGGGGAACAGAAGAAAACTTCATTTCTATATGTATTGAATAATATATTAAAACTTCTCAACCTTGTTTCAAAACTTAAACCTGGTTTTTTTTATCTGTTTCTTTTCGAAAAATATTACTACGGCTCCTACATGGGTTACTATTGCTAAAATTACAGGAATCGAATTACATATTTGGTTAAATCGTAGCAAAAGTGGAAATAATATTTTTTTTTTTTTGGGGGGGAGGGAATATCTGTGATGTAATAATGCTTTCAATCCAATTATATGTAGCCGTACGTATAATGGAAGGAAAAAGATTTTTCTTGAGAGTTAATGTGTTTGGCCATGACGAGTAACTTTAAAAGCATTCCTCTTTGTGAAAACTGTGCTACTTTTCTTCAGTTCCAAAATGCCGATCGAAGCTTCAGAACGAAATAGCCCTAAAACATGCTTATTAAAAATTACTTATAAATGCTTATGTGAATGATAGATTATATGAATGATTAATGCTTAAAATAGATTATATGAATGATTAAT
>BMAW01058744.1:23848-35824 GCA_019974015.1 Nephila pilipes | reverse complement strand
ATTATATGAATGATTAATGCTTAAAATAGATTATATGAATGATTAATCATACAATCTGCAACAAAGCTTCTTTTGTGTTATTTCGTATAACTTTTGTAGCCCAAATTAGATGAAATTAAAATCATTTTGTTTGAAAAGTGAATTTTGAGTCAATTATATTAAAATCACGGGTAATTCTCTTTCAAATGTTCGAAATTTTTTTACCTAGTGCAATCTAATTAAAAATTTGTCTTTCATTATTCATTTTTTTTTCTATCTATGCAAGACAGGTGATATTAGGAGGGGAGCGGTTTTTCTCTATTTTCCGCTGGATCTCAAAAAGACAAGAATATAGACAAAGAAGAATTTGTTACTAAAAGCTGTGTACAAGCATGGTTACTTTACAAAATAATCACCATGAAGGTTCAGACATTTTTTATAGCCATGGACGAGCTTTCTGATTCCATCTTTGGAGAATGTTAATGCCAATGGTGTGATATGAATCTGCAATTTGCTACGAAGCTCCTCAATGGTCTGGAAACTTTAGCCTTCTAGCCAGTTTTTCCACTCAAGAAAGAAATTAAAATCAGTTGGTGCCAAGTCAGTATGGGCTATACTTAGGATGATCATATATATCGCATTCAAATTTCTCCAGAAGCTGTTGTGTTACAGTAGTAATGTAAGAACGGGCATCTATTCAGGGAAATGTATTAAATTATCTTGAAGCCATTAATTGATTTAATTTCTTAAATCTGAATAATTCATTTATATAAAACGATGTTTTTAAAGTTAATTAAATAATGTATGAGGTTATAACTTGTTTCTTTTTTTTGGTGTATCTTATAGAGTTTTGCTCAATTATCATAGCTATAATCCAATGTACTACATTTTCAAAATAATGTTACGCTTTCCTTCATTTTTCATTTAACTGAATGATTACTTTTCGAAATTTACATTTATTTATTTAAAAATTTATTTCGTGAAACATTGTCTCTCAATAGAAAGAATTCGTGTTATACTTATTTAAATAACAATTTATTTTACTGAGTAATGAATTATGAAAATATATTCAATACATGCACGTATATTAAAGGACCACTACATGAATTTTAAGCAGCTCAGTAACTATAAGTGTTTACTTATTTTTTCCAAGTACAAACGAATCAATGTTACAAGCACAATAAATTACATCAGTTTCAAACCTCCATTTTAAGATATTATACAAAATTTCATTGAAAAATTTTAACCATATAACATCAAATCTGAGAGGAATTTAAAACCAGGAAACGGAATTTGAATATATGTACAGGGTGTTTACATATTATTCAAGATTTCTCCGAATAAAAGCAAAAACCTTTACATTACCTAGATAGAAGGTGTTAAATCTCCATAATGAAAAAAAATTGAAAGGCCGGATACAACAAAGATTTCCGGTTCTTTATATTTCTATGAAACTATGCATGCTGTTGGAGAGAAAGGTAAAGGAAAAGAGAGTCAAACACATCATAAATGGAAGTTACACAAGGTTGGAAACAAAAATATTCGTGTTAGGAGTGAGAGTGGAATAAATCACATTACTAACATCCATTGATTGCATTTCCTTTTTCAAAGATGTTCATGTGTATGACACACTTTACACCTCAAAAAACCGTCACTATGGGTTTTCTAGAAGATGAGATTGTCTTCTCCCTCTTTGAGACAGACTCTCCCGAAACTACGTGTTCAGACTATTTTTTTAGGTTTTCTTTGTAGAATGGTGAATACATGTATCATTGACTGTGACATTTAGAGGCACAAAGATGACGATAACTCAAATGCTTCGCTAATCAAAATTCGATTCGGAAGCAAATCGATGCCAAATCAGAACTAACCTATAAATCAGAGTCAAATTTGTTTCCATGCCATTTAACCAAATGGCTGCTGGAAATAGTAACACCAAAGTGCCTTAACAATGCATTCGGTTTCCATACACAGATATTTTTTGGATTAACCTAGTAGAATATATGAGCAGAGATGAAAGCTCATAACACCATCTTTGAAACTATCCTTTAAATATTCATATTCGTAATTATTATGCAAATCTCATATTGATATATTAATCACTTATCATTTCCATCTTATATTCGTCGGAAAATGCGGTACCCCACAATGAAGAAATCCTCATATTCCACTCTCATTTTACGTCAATCTCAAAATTTTCATATCCAAAATTTTCTAAGTGTCTTCAAAGAAATTTCTTTTTGAATCGGACGTAACTGAGTGTATTTTATTTAATATACGCATGGCTTCAAATGCTATTGTGGCCGCGGTAACCTAATGCTCATGGTTGCGGACTCGTGGCTAATGGGTTTCGTGGATTCGAGCCTTTTTCCCTCCAAAGATCTACCGCGTAGCCAGGGCTAATGACCGTGGAATCTGTAGGGGTTAAGAATCCTCTCACTGGCGTGGTGTGAAAGTTAGGAGAGGGCTAGTTCAAGTGTCGTCCTTGTCACTTGACCGAAGTTCAAAATTACGAGGTCAGTCACCAATAGACCTCATGTTGCTTCTTGTGCGATGTTAATAAAAACCAAATCTGCTGCTATTACATCTCAATATGTAACGAAATAAATACATTTCTTTTAGGCCTTGTTGAAGTAGAAAACATTCAGTATTATTTGTGTATGTAGGACGTTAAAAATATAACAGTAGATAAATAACAGTTTCTAAAATTGACAAATTAAATTTTCTGTCTTCTAATCATATTAAATATAATAAGTATCTAATTATTTTATTCGAAACAACACTAGATAAAAATTAAAATAACCCAGAATTGTGCAATGGAAATAATATAATCATTACACAAATAACTAATTAGTTTTGAATGTTACATTTTATATCATGTAGAATATTCTTCTAAATGGATTATAATAATACATTTTCAATATCGAGAGGACACAATGATCATTTCTTTGAGAGTGAGTTATACGAACACAATTTTATTCCCTTTCTATTCCAGTTCAACATTTTCATCAATACATAAAATTAATATTTATCATGTTAATCAATTCTTCAACACTATCAATGTATATTTGATTTTAGAGGGAGATTATATTTACTTATTTTAGAGATATAGATTCACTTACCAACTTATTTCTTTAGAGAATTAGAAATTACGCCTTAAAAGTTTTTAAAACCGGTAAAGATGTTGTCTTAATTTTCACTAAAACGATTTTATCAATCACGTGACATTATAGCTTAGGTCAACGATCTCTATCACAAATTACAAGTCATAAAAAGCGTACTAAAGTAAGTAGGAGTTTGTGGACACATAATGGAATATCGATTTACTTTCTTCTGTGGAATTTTTTTTTCCGACTGGTAAACTGCGGAAAGATTGTATTTCATAAATGATAGAGAATAATTTAGTTTTAAATCCATGATATAATATTCCAATAAAAATATAAATAAAAAATTATTTTTAAATAATTTTTTTAAAGCTGTACTAAAAGATATAATAATACATTTTATAAAAGATAAGTAAAAGATATAAAAATACACTAATTTGCTTTTCATATATAAAATAATGAGCAATTTATAAGATCTAAAGGCGCTTTACTAAGATTCCTAAGTAATTAAAGATAGATTAAGTACCATAGCTACTTATATAGGATCAAAAGAATAACGCCTCAAGCGTACATAAAAATTATACACTATATTTTACATTTAAAAATTATATATTTATAACTTCAAGCCTACTTTTAAATAAATGCTTGATTTAATTTTTATTAAATTCCCACTATTAGTTTACACTCTCCCTATATATATCTTGTTCAAATTTTCGATCGTTAATAAAATACTTTTATTCATCCACTCGTTCAAATACATTTTTAAGACTTGTAGTAGATGAAACTTGTTGTTAAAAAAGTTTTTTCAAATACTGAATAAATTTAATTGGTGAAAAGGCAATTTAGGCCAAACAGCGGGTGCGATTTCAAAAATTGCCAAACTTGACAATTTTTTTTTGTCTAAACGTTAAGTCCACGAAGCGGACCAGGGTAGCCCCATTTAGCAAAATACGCCAAATAATTCCTGTCGCCAAAAGTGGTTGGGCTAAACTGCATTCCAACCATTTAATTTAGCTGATGAATTTTTTTGTCACTTAATATTGTGATTCTATCATATGAATATACATATTTATATTAATTGTAATTATTTAATAAAAAGTAACTAAAGTAAAAAGTTTCTTTATAGCCAATCAACTTTCCTAAGTAGGAATTGACTTAAATTTTTTTTTTATATTATTTGTTTTACTTAATTATTTTCATTCAGAAAATTTAACATTAAAAACAATTATGAGAGTTATTCATGCGCACAAAATTTCATCTCAATCGGACGAATTAAGCAAATTATATTTGTCTCCGAATGAAAGCTATGTCCATAAATTGGTTTATTGCTTGTTATTTAAGTTGCCCTTAGAAGAGATACGAGTTCCTCTAGAGTCCGAACTCGCTACCTTTTTAAGTTACAAAGATGACACTTGAGCTCTTCGTGGCCACGGAAGCCAAGTTGTCATTGTCGTGACCTCGCGTACATGTTTTTTTTCCCGTCGAGCCATGGATTCAGTCGTAATGCCACTAAGAAGCCATCGTGTAGCGGGCCTAATGCTCTTCAAATCTGTCTAGGCTTCAAGTACTCCATTAGCATAGAAGTTTGGAGAGGGTGTACTAGTTAGGTGTTGTCCTCTGTTTTTGAACGAGTTTTAAAATTATGAGGTTCATCGCCAATAACTCTCGTGTTGGTTCTAAGTGCGTTTTTAATAAACAAAGAACAAACCCTTCTCTTGATTTCTGCATCAACTCGACGTGATGGCTAATAATATTGACAGATTTAACGTGCATCAGGAAGCGATCTCAAAATTTGGCTGAAACTTCGTCGGCCACGACTCGTGGGTTCCAAGTCCTATCACGAGAGTAAGTTATTCGTCGAAAAAATGCTTAGAAAGCTAAAATTAACCATTTGAGAGCTTCTGGTATATGTTTTTTCCAGTCAATAGCTCTTGTTTTATTCCGCGCCTGAGAATGCCAAGGGACATTGCTTCTGATCTCTGTTCACATGGGATAAGTTTTCATCCTTTAAGGGGTGCCAGCTCAGCCAGCTCCTCGTCACTTGAACGAGGTTCAAAATTATGAGGTCCATCACTAATAGCTCTCGTGTTGCTTCTAGTGCGACGTTAATTAAATCAAACCAAATCAGTTAAGCTTTGTTCTGAAATCCCTCTGAGCATAAGTGGTGGCATTGGAAATCACATAAAAATATTATTTAAATAGTTTACTGAATATATAAAAGGTGTATATATTGTATGTATGTAAAATTTATATGTATGTATGTGTGGTAAGTATATATATAAAATGTATATGTTTACTAATTTTTTATGCAATCTAGAGTATTATTTTATTTCATCTAAATTTATCTAAGACAGAACAGTAACTGTAAAGCCACGCAACGATTGAAACCGAGCATGCTGCGATTGTCGGCTTTTTTTGTCAACCATTTCCCTCCTTTTTTCAAATATCTAGCTCCCAGTTATATCTTGTTTGGCGTAGCACAACCTTATCCCATTCTTAAGCGATTAATCTTCCTCATCACTCACTCACACGCGATTGTTGGCTTCGTAACCTAGAGAGTTCGCAATTTTTGGAAAAGAAAAAAAAAAAAAAGCGTAAAATCACTTTTTGGCACTCAAATGGTTAACCATTTGCGAAAGATTATTATTTATCTCTTTAAGTAGTTAAAATCCTTTTTTTAAAACGAATCTGCATGTCTCCACCATGTGTGTGCAGAAAAATATGAAACACAATGAAAACCCGAGCATAATACTTAAGGTCTTTTGAATATCTAAAAATTTATTTCCTTCAATACTTTTTATTAGACCATAGGACGAACTTTTTTGGGCCAACCAAAAAATTTTGGGAACTTATCTGTAAAATAAATTATTTATTACCCCGCTTTCGGAAGAAAAGCATTCTAAACACCGTTCCTTAAATCAATAATGTAGTTCTGAGTTTTTGGATCTTTTATGAATATTTAAGAATTCTAGCAAAAGTCAGAAGAAGAAAGAAATTGCACACACAGAGAGAGAGACATTAATTTCCTCCCAATATTTCGAAGCAATATATTCAATGGAATTTAAAGCAATCTTTTAACTTTGAAAAAAGGTAGGAAACTTCAATATGATTAACATTACATTGAGAAATTCACGGTGGCGTGTTGCTGAGAACCTTAACCTTGTCATGATTTGACCAAACTTTCAGAGGAACTCATATTGATCTGAAAAAGGCTATAATAGACAGCAAAGCTTGAATATAGCTCCGTAATGGTTGAAAGCCTCGCGAACAAATAAGCATATCCTTCAACGTTTTGTTATTGCTAAGTAAATGGGATGGTTCGTGATTGGTGTTATACGGTGTTGCATATTTCAAGTACAGCCAATTCCTGTACATTTCTCTTGTTACTGACCTTCTCGACGGTGTTCCAATTTACAGTAAATTGAGGTGATCTGTTGTGTGCTAGATGTCTGTATGGTTATTGTTGATATTTAATTTGAGCCGTTTATATCATTGTGGGTAAGTCGCCAATGGTAGCTCAATTGTAGCTCTGAGCGATATTACGTGATTTTACTTGGCATTAGAATTTTCTGTTCAGAATACTATGTCTTGATGTACTCGGTAATCTAGGTCCTTGGTTTGAAGCATTCTAGATACGTTCAAGCTTTGATGTTCGGAAATTCAGGATTATTTTCTTCAGTCTAATGTTTTTTATTACTAACTGTCATTGTTCTAAGAAATTAAATAGAGAGGACAATGACTCTCAATTTAATTTAAGGATCTAACGGCACATAACATTTCTTCTCACCAGACAATAATATACATGTTTTAATGCTGCGTAAAAGTAAAAAGAGAATCAATATAAGTGAATTTATTTCAATATACTTCAGTCTAGTAATAACAATTACTAACTCTATTGATTTTTTCAGATCCTTGAAGAATCCATAAAGCGAAAGAAGGAATACTATATTTCTAACATGTAACATAATACAGTTATATTGATTAAATCATATTGACAGTACATAGAAATAGTCTAATTATTTTTATCTTCAAATATCTATTTTCTACTCTAAAAGATGAACAACAGAGACACATTACTAAATAGCGGTATTTTCTATTATGAAACGCTATGACGATCGATTAAATGGACACTAGTTTTGTTTTTTGTCAGGTTTTGCATAATAGTTTTTTAAAAGGAACGATACATAAAACAAATATTTTTCATCATCATACGAGAGTTTTCGAAATTCAATTTCCTATAATTTAAACCATTTTCATGTTATTTGGACTCAGCAATTTATTGATCGTATCATTTTTTTTTTATCTACCCTTAACTTAAGGCACATTTAGTTTTCAAAGCTAGGTGGGACAACATATGGATAGTTCGAAAACTGCAAAAATGTATCTCGGCAAAATGAGGAAATATCAAAAAATTTTCAAAGCTAGAAAATTAAAAAAATCTATTGATTTCAGAAAGCAAAATGATAAGGTCTGCAATAAAGGAATGGACAGCGTTGCTGTTTTTTCTGAATATTCTCTCGTGAAGGAGTATATATGGGTATTTAAGATATTTCAACTAGTCGGAATTGAAGTTATGAATAACTCTTCGAAAAGCAGAAATAAAGATTCAAAAGAAAGCGAACTAAAAGTTATGAAAGCTAAAATGTTCTTTCGTATCGCAGATTGGCCAAAAGTCTTTGTAATTCTTATTCAGTGCTTGGAGATGTTAGTAATAATTATAATGTTGTTTTTTTCAGGGGACAAAATCACCCACTACATTCACCTTTTTCAGACAATATCAATGATAATATTTTATGAATCGATCTATAGAAGAAGACGACATATGTTACGGATGATAGAATTAATCAATCATATAAATAAAATGTTACCGGAGTGCGATCTCAGGAGGAAAAAATATCTATTTTTAGCTTTTTTCGTCTTTTTGGAACTTTTGATAGTTTTCTGGATTGCATTGGGTTTATGGTTAATGATTACCACGACGACATTGCAGGAATGGATGAATAGGTTTGAAAAATTCACTGGTTCTGACATTCACCAACTGTCCCATTTTATTACGTTTTTATTTCTAATGGAAAATGTATTTTACTTCATAACATATACAGCTCTTTCTGTCTTTGTCATATTTTACAGTTTTACCTGCGGAGTCATTAGAAATCTACTCGAACGATTATTCAATGAGTTAAATGAAGACTGCGTCACTGAAAAAATCGGTATATTGCTTCATGTTTATGGGGAACTCTCGAAATGTATGAATACTATAGACAATACATTTTCATTTCCAGTCTTTATAACTGTCTTCATGAGTATGACAGGAATGTTTTGGAGAAGCTACAGGCTTACCTCTTATGCAACTATAAACAATGAATATTTATTAAGCATTATCTGCCACGTAGCTCTTTATTTGTTGTTGATGATAATGATCATAATATCGGCATCCGTAACAAATGAGCTCTTAAGCAAAGTAAAGCAACTTATGAACAACATGCCGTATCGAATTCCCCACCAATCCGGAAGAATAAAATGTATTTTAAGGAAGAACTGGATACAAGATTGTAGCCTGACTTTATGGAAAGTTTACATCATAGACCGATCTCTGATTCTTACCAGTTTTGGTACTCTGTTAACGTACGGAATGCTAATTGGAGCCTTAGGAAATAGCTTTGAAGGGGAAAATGTTGGTATGAAGAAATTAAGCCGAATTCAATAAGAATTTATGTCACATAATTAAAATGTTTTCCTAGATCATTGCGTTAAAAAAGAAGAAAAAAACCCGATTATTCTCTGTTGTTTGTTCAAAACGAAAGGCAAAGGGATGATCAGGAATAGGAAAAGAGAATAGGATATCTTACTGTAATAACTATCAAGAATCGATTTCCACATTTCTCATTTCCTGAGTATGATGCCATTGGCATCCCCAAAGAATCTTCATTACAATCGATGAGATCATTGTACTTCTTTGAAAAAGATTCACCCGAAGCAGCAAATTAGTTTGGTTGTTTCTTGTTTCTGGAGCATAATGCTGAATTCAGATAGCATCGACAGTGACAACTCGGAAAAAATATTGACGGCGACGAGCAGTAATCAAATTTTTATTTGGTAACAAATGGTTGCCAAATTAAAATTAATTTAAAAATTAGTGCAAAATTAGGTTTATTCCTGTTTAACAGATGACAGCACATATTGGTAACATGAATTATTTTGCTCCTTTTGTCTTCAAAAACAGGTACTTATAGAATCACCTTCATATGTTTACTATCTCATGAATTAACAGTTAAGAAATGTAAAGAGAGAATGATCTTTCGATAGTTAAACTATTTATATTTTAATATATAACTTATTCATAATTCTAAAAAAATTTATCTTAAAATCTTTTATTTACTTTTAAAACCTTTAAAGAAAATAAACAACAACCTCTACTTTATTAATTAAAACCTTTACTTTAACTATCTTTCAAACCTTTAAGGTATTCGAGTATTTTTAAGGCATTTAAAGATAAGACTTAAAATAATTCAATTAATAAATAGAAAAAAAGTTGTTTTCCACAAACCATTTATAATTCGTAGTTTTTTTTCTTGTTCTATTGGATATTAATATATGTAATAATTTTAAAGCAAAAAAAAAATTATTTGTATTTTTTTGCTAAACGTGTAACGTATTAAGTATTCATCTTCTTCTTCAAGTTAGATTTTTCATGTAAATGGTATTTTGAACACATATATTATATCCCTTATAGCTTCACTATTTGTCACTATTCACTATGTCAATACTATTTTGTCAATTCGATAAAATATAATGATACAAAAAATAAACCTCACCTGATAAGACTGTAATGCTAGAATGTAAGGTTATTTTCATCAAAGAGAAATAATTGTAACTTGTAATACATTTTTTATTTGAGTGCCGATGAGCTTTCAAATGTCAGATATCTTAATGTAACAAGAATAGTTTTAAAAAATAAAATCCATGTGTATACACATGTACGAGAACACACACACGCACGCACACACACACACAGTTTAACTAATATTTATCAACTTTTTTTGAAAATAAATTTAAAGACAACACAATTTTAAATTATTTAGATATATTCATCTTATTGTTTTTCTAAGTTAATTTTAATAAAGATATTATACCTGACTTATCCCTTTTATCTGTCAAATTTAAATCTGATTAAAAAGATTGTAAATTCTCATGAAACAGATTTTTTAAGTATTAATTTAAAAAATTTAAATATTGGGATTATTAGTAATGATTGTGACAGAAGAGGCAAATACTGTTTCCATATTAACAATGTGCCTTTTTTTGACATTATTTCAGGTCAACATATTTTTAGAAATATATTATAAAATTATTTAAAGAGAAGTATAAAATTAATTAATTTACTTACCAATTTTCAAAATAACTTAAATAATTTCTATATTACCAGTGCAAAGGCTGATTGTCCTAATATTTTTTTATAAAAAAATTTAAAATCTAAAAATTATAACTGTGACAAAATATTAAATACATGTATATTTTTATAGATATACATATTTCTCTCTTCTTTTTAAGATTTCTCCCCTAGGCTCTATATTTCTTTCTCTTTTTCTTTTGTTCTTTAATTTTATTTTTGAATTTTTATTTATACTAAACATTATTTTTGTATAGATAGGTTTTTTCATTTTGGATGGTGTCTCCTTTTTAATTTTGTTTTCGATTTCTTTAAAATATTATATTTATTATTTATTTTATGTTTTTTTTTTTTTTTAATTTTCAGATTTTGCTTTTTTAAATATCTTTTCATGAATTTTGAAAAGCAATTTTATGCAAATCGTTTTTTTTTATTTAAATCAATCAATTTACTGATATGGTATGAGTTAATCAATCAAGCAGTTTATACTTTGGTGGTGAATTCAGTCGTAAAACATCGTTCGTAAGCATATGCAAGAAATTTGTGTAGATTTGGATAAGAATTAAAAAAAATTTGTTATTAGTATGCTAGTTTAATTATTAGTTTTTTGTTATTAGTATGGATAAGAATTAAAAATTTTTGTTATTATCATGCTTGTTTTATTTATGTATTGGTAATTAGTAATAGTTTTCTAAAAAAAAATATTAGATAGTTAATTTTTATGCATTTGTTTTTTTTTTTGTAGTCTTTAAACTGTTTCAAAATTATTTTTGATGATGTGTAATTGGTAATTTTTTATGTTATGTTTTATTTTAGAATGTTTAGTTTTAAGATAGATTTTTGGTTTAATTAGTATTTTAATTTAGATTTTTAATTGATTTTATAAAATTTTAGATGTTTAGTTATGAGTAATTTGGCTGTTTGCAGTTCAATTAAAGATGATTACTGTGTTCATCTCTCTCTCTCTCTCTCTTTCATTTTCTCTAGTCACTATTCAAATTTTGCTGATTTTTGGTTTCTTTTATTTAGTTTGATCAGTAATTAATTCTACAAACACACATTATTCTATTTCAAAGTGCGAAATAGTATTGATAATATGTTTTCATTTCTTTCTTTTGGCTTTTATAATTTATGTAGTTCTTTAATAGATTGTTTTGATTTTGGGTTTTTAGGCTTTAAATCTTAGATTGTTTAATTACTCCTAAGTTTTCTTTATTTGATTTGCATAGATATTATTTTGGTTTTTTTATTGATTTCTTTATATATTTAATTTTTTTTAATCTATTAAATGTACTGAATTTATGATTTATATTCTTAGATTATTGAATTATGCAATTTATGTTTTGTTATTATAATAAGATAGTTGAAAATATTTAAGAATTATATAAATTAAATAAACAAAATTGAATTTATTTTAAATTACAAGATTATCTATCTATAACTTTTTTTAGATAATAGAAGAAAAATGAACGTATATTTTTAAAAAGCATAAAAAACAACTAA
>BMAW01058744.1:10209-23448 GCA_019974015.1 Nephila pilipes | reverse complement strand
GGAAAAAGTAATGACAACGATATTTGGATGTGAAAGGCGTTATACTCAAGGACTTCTTTTTAAACGGAAACCGAACATTGCATAATATTATAGTGAGTTATCCCAAACCCATTTTTACTCCTTACATGACTACTTTTTGATACCCCCGGCCCTCATCGTATATCGGTATCATATGTTTGTCTACGTAGCAAAACGTTATTTGCATCGAAATTTTCAGAAACCATATTTCTCCGATATTATATATTCCAAAATATTCTGAATTGCATCGGAAAACATCAAATTTTATTTTAAATTGGAAAAAATCGAACTACAGTAGAATACTAATTGAATGAATCTAGGTATAGTGATTATACTATGAGTCTTTATTGAGTATTCCAGAGGCAAACGGCCATAGAAAGGACTCAACCAAAGACGATGATAGAGGTTAAATGAAGAAAAAATATCCGAGCTACATAATTTCGTAGTCAACGTTCCACGATGACTGTGGGCATTATACAAAGTTTTTGGGATCGGATTTTGAAACGAATGGTTCAAGACCCAATTCGTTGGACAGTGGAATTGTTACCTTTTACAAAACAATGCACCGTTTCACAAGTCTTACCTCTTATGGCATATTTAAATATTTTTAATCAATGGATTGCTTTCTTTATTTTTTAATGATTGTTCTATAATGTCATCCTTATAAGCAACATAAGAACTATTGGTGATGGACTTCTTAGCTTTGAATCTTAGTCAAGTGACGAGGATGACACCTGAGCTGTCACTTTCCTCACGAAACTTTCACACCACACCACACCTACGGGAGAAATTGGGATCTCAACGAGATTTAACGTGCATTAGCCGGCTACATGGCAGGTACTCAGTGGCACTAAGGCTCGAAACCATGTCTAGAAGAAACCAACGCCGCAGCGAGTCTGCGAAAATGACCACTAGGTCAACTCGGCCATATGCATTGCTTAAGTGGATATTATAGATAGATGATGTGTAAAATTACATCTTACAAACTTGAAATCTTATACTATCATCTGTGTTTAAATGTATATATGAAGTTCCTCCACTTAAATCTAGTTGAACAGGTAGTAAGTTGGATTTATTTTTTTCAGCACAACTTTCATTCAAATGGGTTATAAAATTGTATTTAAAATGTAAACATTTAGTTCATGTACATATAATTATTATAAATGATGTTACAAGTACGTAATATATACTCTATTGTACCATAGAGTATCGTAAAATTTTAATTATTATCAAGCAATTGCAGAAATATCTGAATAAAATTTATTCTTCATAGTAAGTGATCTTTATATACATATTCATGTAAGTTATAGATATTAATGTTTACTTGTTTGGTTTCAGGATACCGTAGATTGAAGTAACTCGCTATGGATTGTTCATGTATTAATTTCTACAGTGACGGACTTCAAAAAGTCATAAAAAGCTTGGAGAAATGTATAATTCTGGAAGGTTACAACGCAGAGCATAATAAGTAAAACTTAAGTTTATAACTCGATTTTTTTTGTAATAATTAAATCTTTACCCAAAGAGAATAATCAAAACTATAATACTGCAGGTTATTTCAGTTTACGGCTTCATAAAACCAAACAATTCAGCATTAATAGTTATTGTTTACAACAATATGTACATGAGAATTAATTAATATGAAGAATAAATTTTATCCATGTATCTCAGTTATTTCATAATAGCAATTAAAAAAATTACTATACCCCTCGTAACACACTGTTAACAGAATACTACCATACAAGTACTATTAATATTAAAAAATAGTAAAAAAAAAGTAAGTGAAATTTCGCATATGTACATATGTGAGAAAATTATTCCAGTGAAAAAATGCTATTCTTGATTCGCCTGTTATACACATATGCTATCCTGTCTTCACGTAATGTTTAAGATTAATACCCGAAACTGGAACACTTTTTGCCATAAAAAAACATTTCAATATTAAAATTGCATCCGAACTTCACCATCTTCTACAAAACAGTGTATTTTGTAATATAAATATTTTCTATTTGAATAAATCCCTTTTTTCTGGTGTAAAATGTGTTCCATATTTAGTCTCCTATATTGGAATACTAAACGCATTTTAAATTTTACGTATTCACATGAAAAAAGGCGTATTTTTGGAAGGTTTCTAAATTTTAAATATTCTATATCATGAACGAATGTATGTATTACAATGTCATCAGCTTATATGAAAATTGAAACAATTTCCTACCACGAAATGTATTTTAGGTTTTGATTGGGGTCTTTGGCGTTAGACGAAGACATCCTTAAAAGCCATAACGGCGCGCTACATCCAATTAAGGGTGTCGTAAATGAGGATGGTATTTAAGCCGCATTGGTCGAAAGAAGAGAAGGTGTACTAAAATTGCTGAACAGCTCATTTTCGGAATGCAAAATAGTGAGAAATAGGCCCGAGTTTACCATTTATTGGAATAAAGTAAGAATGTTTTTCATTGTCATTCCTTTCAACAGTAAATTATCAATTCATTCAACGTATATTAAATGCTAATGAATACCCTTGTTTAATTTTTTCCCACAGGATAATGATAGATCGTTTTTTTTCCAAAGTTAATAACTCAATACAATAATTTGTAACACCCCGTTATATATATTATATTTTCTACTGCTGTCATATTAAACTTATTGAAACTAGTCCCGATTCAATAGTCAAATGAAAAGAAAGTCAATTAAGGAATGTAACTTATTCAGGTCCATGAGTAATCAGCAGTCAATCCTTTAGCTACTGAATATGTGGATACATTCGAAGAACTTTTAAATGTAATAAATATTGTTCTTACGTTACGCCAGCGTTTAAATATAATAATTATTGTTCTTACCAAACCCAAAGGTTTCGAGTTTTTAGAAGAATTAAAAATCAGGTCTTAAGTCCTTGACCTGAAACGGATCCTTCATTGCTATCATCCAGAAACTTCTCACTTTTGGAGAAAGGGTCACTATTCTTTAGTTTTTAGCTTCGGTTCCAATCTCAACAACTAACTAACTTCCAAAATGAGTATTAAATTTCTTCACTGCTTACATATGCAACTTATAATTCTATTCAATAACTCTAATCTTATCAACACATGTCACTTATCATTTATTAGGACTAATTTTCAATTCAAACAAGATATTCATAATATGTTAGAGGAAAGTGAAAATGCAACATAGCCTAATTTATACTATTCTAACCCATTTGCATTTGCAGACGTTGAACAGTATTTGTGATAAATTATAAGGAATTCAATACAACTGTTTACATTTATATAAGGAACACATTGATATAACTTACGCTTTTTTATATGAGTAAAAACTACTTAATCGTAAAAATCTATTTCTGTGCTGTATAGCATTTTTTAATTTCTAAAGTCCGATGCGTTTTTGATCTACATACAAAACAAATTGAGAACAACGATATTAAGAATACTGTTTCAAATAAAATACAAAAGGTAAAAAAATTTTAACATGTGCTAACATAATGTTGTTTTGAGAAAATGGTGTCAACAAAAATTTGTGGACACAAAATTAAGGATGCACGGTGTTAGGTTCAAAAGATTGACATTGTAAAACGTTACGATAATAATAATTACACTTAGTTTGCTTTCAAGGTTTATTTAGATTTAATAAAATATTTATTAACTTAATTTTTAACTCAAGGTATATTTAGAGTACTATAAAATATATTTAATTTAATATTTAACTATCATCTATTATTTCAATTTCCAAACAGTATATTGTCCATTTTAATAATTTATCTTATTTTAATATTTAATTTAATAATTGATTTTTATGACAGTATCGGTTTTTTTTCATTCTTTTTGTTTTTAACAACGTTTTTGTACGGTAGAATGTTTTTCTTTTGAAAATAAAAATGCGTTAGAAATTTGGAGAAGAAATTTTATTTCCTAAAGTGTAATTGCTTTTGTAGAGAATGAAGCTTTTAAGAAGGTTTACTTAACACTAATTAATATTCATTTTCAATAGTTCTACTTCTTCGGGAATTTGACAGAAAAAACTCATCAGCTCGTGCGAAAATAAAATTAGCAAAGCTAATTTAAATTTTTAAAAAATCTTCTTTTTTCTTTCAACCCCTATATATATATATATGTGTGTGTGTGTGTGTGTGTGTGTATGTATTCGATTTTTTATTATTATGGTGAGTTTCATAAGTTTCATAACTCTGATAAGAATGAAAGAGATACAATTAACCCTATCTCTTTCTGTGTTGCACTAGAGATAGGAATTTATCGAAGGATCATGTTCATTCTTCTGATATTTACAAAGAAAGATTTTATCTCGATGGCCATTTGAGAAAAATATATTTTTTGATAAATATGATAAGGTAAAAACTTTGTTTTTTCTGTTTGCAGAGTGAGTTATTGTTAACATAACAAAGATCGATGACATAAATGAGCAATAAAAGGAACGATAATTATTTTATAAGAGTGATCGTTTTTGGATGTAATTAATTTTTTACATCACATTTTCTTCAAAATTTGAAGATTTGACATGTTATTGGTTGTATGTGCAACATGAAAAAATTCAAAATAAACAATATTTGGATTATTTAAATTTTCTACTAAGCACTACGTTTTCTTCTCAATTTTTCTGAAATCTTTTTAATGAAGTTGTATAACATGAAATATCTAACTATTAAAATGTTGTAAATCAACAGATCATGGTGCTGTGTTATTAAATTTTTTCACACATTAATTTTCACTCGAAATCAAACTTTTCAACCCGTGTGTTATAGAGTACCTTTTTGACGAAATGCATTATATCACTCTTACCTTTAGTTTGAATGTTTCAATTTGTTTCTAGTTATTCTTCATCACTAAGCTTTTATATCAACAAATAAATGTTCATTTATTTGGAAGAATGTTTTTAAACACACTTTATATTATCAAACCTTCTGTGCTTATTTAAGCAAATGCGTTTATAAAATATCTCTGTAGACCTCGAGTAGGTATTTTGGAAGCATACTTACCCAAATATTGTCCGAAAACTAAAGCAAAGAATGTTCTATAAGGAGCTAAATTATAAAAACTGAAAAATACCAGGGGTGTTCAAATGATAAGGTACGAAACATTGTAACAACGTAACCGTTAATATATTTGCTATGTCGCTGTGCGAGAATGTAGAGAGACATCTAGGGATGCGAATGCAGTCTCCAGTATAGATCGGAACATGCGCGGGCGGCCGCATGCGCAGGATAGAGCAGAGACTGTTATAAAGAGCACATTCCAATTGACGTGGCAGTGCATGTGAGGACGTGATGACGTTTACATTGCATAATTTGACGATTGAGGAGCAGTGAGGCATTATCCGATTTCTGACAGCGGAAGGAGGGTGCTGTTTTGCTCCATGATAATGCGCGTCCACCTCCAGGGTCACACACGCGGAACTGGCCAAGTTTAAGTAAGAGCAGCTTGAACCTTCGTCCTACAACCCGGACATGTCACCCTGCGATTTCCATATGTTTGGTCTCCTGAAAAACTTCTGGAAGGGAAGCACTTCAGCTCGGACGACGAACTGAAGGACGCTGTGAAGGACTGGGTCTCGTCACTGCCACAGGAACTCTGGGAACAAGGGATCCTTCGTCTCTCTAATCAATGAGATCGTTGTGCTCAGGCCTATGGTGTATACTTTGAATAAAATTTTCATTTATACCTACAATGTTGTATTGTACCTTTTCATTTGAACTTCTCTTGTAAAAGTTTATTTTAAATAATAAAGTAATTTGTTAACTTAATTATTTGACCGCATCAAATAACTCTGAATTAAGTAATATGTCTTAAAATTTTCTATCACTGATTTCACTTATTCCGTTTTTAAAAGATGTCACTTAATCTGTAATTTTGTGTTTTAAACACGGAAAAATCTCATGAATAATTGAAAAAAAAAATATCTGCTATCGCTTAAATTAATTAAAGCATACCTAAAGAAAAGCTACATTCACTTGCTTAGAAAAATCACAATTCAGATATCAGAGTTTTTTTCCTCTTTCTTCATTTCAAATCCTGGTTAATACATTAATTAATAATAATAGGGAAAATGCATAGTTGAATTTCTGACGTTAGCAAATAAAGGGATTTGTAGATTGCGATGTCAGTTCAAGTGTCAAAAACTTCATATGATCCTGGTTAAAAGCTCAAAGTACTTTGATTACTTTATGATTTTATTAAATGTGCACGCTTTTTGTTTGATTAACATTTGTTGCTTTAGTTCAAGGGTAAAAAGTGGGTGTCATTTAAAACTCTATTTCGATTAATTCTTATCTATTTCAGGAAAAGAAGAAAAGCCGGGTTGTCATTAGTTAGTGAAAGAAGGTTATTGTTAAACTTGCTATAAGCTAGTTAATCTATGAGGAAAGGAATTTTTCAAAAGGCTCAGATACGTATTGCCAACATCATTGAAATTCATTGATTCTTATTTTTGAGTTCATTCTTTAAGGAGTATATGC
This sequence comes from Nephila pilipes, assembly GCA_019974015.1. Taxonomy (NCBI): domain Eukaryota; kingdom Metazoa; phylum Arthropoda; class Arachnida; order Araneae; family Nephilidae; genus Nephila; species Nephila pilipes. The sequence continues at coordinate 16,967 of BMAW01058744.1, read as the reverse complement.
ATGCATATGAGTTTTAAAGACTTTGTTGAACTTTACGACTGGTTCTTTGTGTAACACAAGAATCCACAAAAGGCTGTTTTTGCATAATTTTAAAGAGTAGCAAGAATTTGGAAAACGTCTTCGCACTTTAAAATAGATCAGTTTCTTTTAGATACATGACATTGTTTAATTATAATGGTTATTAATGTTTAATTATAATAATATTTGATAATTTTATAAGTACACAGTTTTCAATTTTCAAGTGTGAAGCAACACTTATAGAATGTTATACTGTAGGAGAATCTAAATGTAAAATACATTTTTTAAGCAAACAATGCATTAAATGGTACATACAATGTGCTACATTTTATCAGATAATGAAATCAAAGTATAATATTAATTAATGTTGTATATGGAGCATTTATCTGTATGGAAAAATATTCCATGTGGGGATTCAATTTTTAATATTATGCTGAGATAAATTTAATGTGATTAAATATGCCTCATGAAATAAATCTATGATCAAACCAAAACATCAACATTTGAGTAAAAATCCACAATTAATATAGTTTTTTTTTAAATAGTACGAGTTTTCGACGACAAATGGCACTTCTAAGACAAGTTGCAGTTACTATTTTGTGCTACCATCTGTTAAGCGATGACGAAAAAAATTTGATTGATTCACTGGTTAATTTTGATTTTTACCACGTTGATTTATCACTGGCGATGTGACCGGAAATCATCACCAAACACCAAATAACATTCAAAACAATATGTCTCTTTCGTTAAATATGTTCCAATTAGACAAATAGGTTCTAACATCTGGAAATTTATGACATTTTTTTGGGATGCGAAAAGCACTACACTCATTGACTTCTTACAATGAAGAAAGAGAATAATGGAAAATATGACATTTAAGGATGGGAATCGGAAGAACGATTTGCGTTTTCGAATCACTTCTTGTCGATGAGCGAGAGCATCCGAATCAGCAGTCCACCGGAAACCTGTTCCAAATTATTCAAAGTCGTTTTTCTCTTTCTACCTTTTCATATGTATAACGTTCTATCATATGATGTATTACGGAAGGTTTTACACCGAGAACCGAAGATATTGCACAGGCATTACTCCCTCCCCCTCCCCACCTCAGAGACTCACTCTAATACTGGAAAAAAACTTATGCTCCCCGAAACCATTCATCCACCAACTGCCGAATCTCCTTATCAACGGCTAGGGCTACCGGCACAGATCCAAGCTCCCCTTCCACACAGTTCTGAAAATAGATCGCTTACCGATCGGGGCATAGACGAGCCTTCGATAGTACTTACTTCAATCAGGAAGTATAAGAACGAAAGAGCAAGATCAAACGGCTGCGGCGGAATTAGAGTGAAGGAGAAAAATCATGCAGAACGAATCGTCGTGTGGGCAGGTGAAAGACCTTGCAAAGCAGGTCTTGAAATTAGAAGACCTGCTTTGGTAGGTCATCCAGTAGACCTACCAAAGCATGTTAAAGAGAGGTAAGGATTAGGGTAAACGATTCCTGACTGAAGTTCCGATCAGTAGGCTTGTAGTTCTTTTGTCCTGTTTCGCAATAAATTTCTTCACCCGAATGGAAAAAAAAAACAATTAATCTCTATTTAATTGTATTCTTAAAGCCAATTTATTTTATTATCTTTACATTTATGAACGGATTTTAAAATTCTCGTATTTTTACTAGATATTATTTAGAAGAAGCTTAAGAAGCATTTATATTATAAGCATAAAAATATATGTATATAAAATTTTTTAGCTGTGCAATTAGAATTCTTCAAAGAATATTTTTGATTTTCAAAGTGTATTTTAAATCTTATTTTAATCCTATATATATATATATATATATATATATATATATATATATATATATAGGATTTTTACATTTTGAGACGCCTTCCAACACTAGATGGCGCCTCTTGTTCTTTTGGTTAAGATCTCAAGCACGAGAGGCGGAAGCACGGCAAGCGCAAGCTAGATGGAAGAGGGCGACCACCAACAGAGAAAGACGTGTGATCTGATAGCTCTTTAATATGTATAATCAATAGTTCTATTTTAATTTAGTAAATACTGGACAATAATATATGGTTTAATTAAATCTCATCTTCTAAGAATCCGCCTTGTTATTGAATCCAGAAACCCCTAGATATCTTTAAAGCGAGCCATGTACCCCATTTCTGTAGTTAGGATTCTACTCATACACACATATATATATATATTGATGAATTCGATCAAATCTGATAATGATTTTAAAAAAAAATGTTTTATGAAAAGGATGCTTATAAGAGTGTGTTAGGAAAGCAAAAGTGCATTGTGAATTTCAGTGTTCAATTTAATTAGAGTATACCTTAATTAATTTGTGCCTGTACTAAAAACGTAGGAAATAATTAAAAAATTATGCACTTAGTATTTAATTATTACAGATACTCAGCAAACTAAAATAACTCATACACATATATAAATATAATTTTGAGTGTTTTAGCAAGAGGGTAATATCTTACGCTTTTCATATTGAAGCATTAGAAGAGAACTGTTTATTAATTTTTTTCTATAAAAAAATATTAAATACTTTATCCTAAATTTCACAATACGCTAATACGCTACATGATATAAAAATTATTTCAAATTCTTTTTTACTGTCATCTATTTTAATTAATTAATTTATTTTGAATACGTAAATGTTATATATTCCTTTTCCTTTTTCATTGCTAAACATTTTGAAGTCAGTTTCGATTAATTAAATTTAGTTTTATTTTATGTTTCTGTTTATTTTTGTGTTTATTAAACATACAATAAAGTGAAACGAGTAACCAAAATGTTCTTGGGTCAAAGGCTTTCTTTCAATAATTTAATTTTATAACAGATTGTTAACATTTCAAATTTCATTCATTGCTTTGATCTATGAATTGATATTAGTGAGAATTTAATCTTTTGGGGAAAAAAAGATAAATATCCATTCGATTCATTGTTTGAATTTTCGGGTTATGTAAGCGATTGTGATTACCGAACAAACAGTTTTGCTGATAAATTACTCGTGTAAGCGAAATAAAATTCCTTTTTCCATAATTTCGGGCAACAGTCTGTATTGCAACGCCATTAAATGTGAATTTTTGGATTTGGAATAGTTTTAGAAATGATTGCTTACAAGTTAGTTATCGTACTTTTAATTGTATGGTGTAATTGTGGAGTGCTCAGTCAAAAGGTAGAGTATGGAGACAAAATGTATGTTAAAAAAATTCCGGAATTGGAGAAATATGTAAGTGCGTCCAAGAATTTAGAATTAACAGCAAATGAAAAAAGAGATGTTTTTAATGATTTCGAAAGTATCATTTCGGAATTTGCTAACGAAAATTTATTCGATTCGTCCAAGTGTGGTCGAGATTTGAAATATGTTTTCAATAACCTTAAATCGAGTATCTGGGCAATGAAAAGTAAGTATAATTATTTTTAAAATTCATTTTGAGTTTCAATTTCGCTAAGACATCATTATCTTTTTTATTAAAATTGCAAATTAGGCAGAAAAATGCACGAGTTAGTGACACTTATAAAAGCACGCTCTCATGTTAGAGTAGCTAGAAGAGGTAGAGACATCAAAAACTTTTGAAGCGGATTGCAATAAGATTTTGGAGAGTTTAGGCTCTTGTGACCAATGAAGTTAAATTTAAAGTGATATTGAGAATCATGCAACGTGTAATAGTCTTCAGTAATTTATAAGTTTAATTTTTGCTAGTTGATAACACAGGTGTTAACTTTTGTTCGTAATATTTTGAAATTTTATCATCTGTCTATGTTGCTGATCTTTTATTTAGCGGACGCTTGCCGAAAGGTCAAGGTCAAGAGCTCTTTCAGTCGAGTCGTGTGTTAAGAGCCCTGATACCATCAAAAACTTACTGTGCAAAGGGGTCGATGTACGTTAAATCTGTCGCGCTTCAGTGTCTTAACATTGGGATCATGTGGAAGTTTGGAGAATAGAACGGCAGCTAAAGTGTCATCCTCATCACATGAGTGAGGTTTAATAATACGAGGTCAATCGCCAAAAGCCCTCGTGTGGTCTCAAGTGCGACTATAATCAATAGAGGTTATATCAAGGTTGATAATATGATGTTTAGTTTACCTTAGATTAGATTACCTATTAAGCATTAATTGCCTAAGTATCCTACTGACTTATAGACAGCTAAAAATAATAAACTTATTTTTTAATACCCTATGTATTGAACAACGCATTGCTTTCTATTATAGAGATAAATTTTCTTACAAGAAATAAGGACCAACAGCACTAAAATGTGTTGCACTGTACTCTGTTGCATTTATCTGTTTGAAAATGGGATATTTTTATTTCACTATTTGTTTAGAAAACAACAAATGATTACATTAATGTGTTCTCTTAAAATATTTACTACGTTCATGTCGGAAAAATATTCTTCTTATGAGGTTATATGCAAGATGACTGCTACGTTAATAATTGAGCATTACTAGAAAATGTCAAATTTTTTGTGTTAAATATTTAGCAACAGTTTCAAAATTCGTCGATCGAAGAAACCTACTCTCAAAAACAGGGAAAATTGAAAACAAAATTGGAAACTGAAAACAAAACAAGCTTGATTAGTATACAAAAATCGATAGTTGAAGCAGTTTGTAGAGGATTGAAGAGCTTTAACATCAGAGGAGAGGAATTGCTTGCAAGTAAGGGATCGATTCGGTAATCTTTAAAAATATTATAGAATATTATTACATTATTATTAACTGCATTACATTTATTTATCACCTTAAAACTCAAGATGAAATTATTTCTTGATTGGGAATATCAAGTAATCTAACTTAGTATATACGATCAAATTATTATCGATAGAGACAATCTTTATCTTTTCTGAAATATTCTGTGAATGTTATCTAACTTATGCTTTGTTATTGATTCTGCACATCAGAAAATTTCAATTTAATCTTATTGAAATTTTATTAGCATTTTTAAATATTTTTACTCACATATTAAGAATGACGGACATCCTATACATATTAAGCTAATTCAGTAGCCAAGTGATCTTGATATCGTGGCCACCGGGGTCGTGGGTTCAAATCTCCATTCCATTACAAACATGGTCACGGCAGCTATGATTGCAAGATCATGACCGGCGATGTTTCTGACGAGTCCTAACGCCACTTAAAGAACCGTTGTCTAGAACAATTGATGTATATTAAATCTATCGAGTTTCAATGCTTTCATACTAGAATGGAGGAGAAGTATGAAAAAGAAGGATGGGCAATGGGATGGTCAATCAAGAGTCATTTTCTTTAATAGGCAGAAGTTCAAAATTACTAGTTCTTTCTTCAATAGTCTTGGCTGTTTCTAAGTGCGACATTTTTAGATCCAGTGAGACGTAAATCAAAAATATTTGAGATACTTATGTAAATACAAAGTGATTATAATTTTGTACTGACTTATTAATATAATTTAAAATTTTAGTGTTGGATGCTTACGGTAAGCCCGAAAGCGGAATTTTAAGAGGAAATTTAAAGTGGCTTGGAGATTATGACGAATGTCTTAAGGTTTACGCACCTCCAGATACAAAAACGGAAGCAGGAAACTTTCATGGAAAATATTGCTCACTTCATGTATCTGTAAATATACAAAATCAGGTAACTTTTTGTGTTTTAAATTTTTTTTTATCATTTCTAATTAATATAGTGTTGAGTTTTATGGTGAGATTATATCTGGATATTGTATTGCTTATAGTCCCTGCCATTGTTAATCGGGATGTGTTTACCGGATTCTTGCAACTCTTCTATATCTGTCGTGGACGAATTAAATAATTTCAATTTCATGTGTAAGTTCCATTTAGTTATTCGTTATATCTATAAATATGATATGTGCTGTCTGATATGGATTTAAGTACGAGAGGGGTTCAATAAGTACCCGTGTTAGGAATGGGAAATCGGGTTTTGTGAAAAAGGAATGGGAATGGGGTAAAACTCATTGTAGCATTGTTCTTTTAATTATTTTTCATTTCTTGTTTCAAAGTTTTTGATTGTGACACTCTTCGCATCCCTAAATATCACCTCCATGACATTTCCGGCGCCAATTTTGAAACAGATTCACTGGAAGCAAGTATTGTTTTGACTGTTATTAGATTTCCAATGTATAAGGGGTTAAGTCCAGATGTAACCGGTGACAACTCCAACGCAAAATGACGATGACAGCTTGTTCAGGTTGGAAACAAACCTGACCCTTGAATCTACGTCATTTTTTCTGGCTCTGTTTAAAAGAGGTTAGCAGACAATCGTAACACCAACTTGCCTTAGCAGTAACATATATCGTCGAAAATGGGTACTTTTTGAGTCTCTCATGTATTGTATATTTTTTTGGAATTATTTGCGTATGTATTGGCTCAACAAAATTCTTCTTACATAAACTTTGGGCTATATCAAAGAGATTTGCGATTAACGCGAACAATATTTGTACCTTTTTTTGTTACGATCAGTATGAGTTAATAATTTAGATTTTTTTTTTCATGAAACATTAGAATATATTTTTTTATAACATTGAATACATTTGATAAATGCTTTAGTTTTATTAATTTTGTGTATAAGCCAAAATTTTGTAACAGTTTTGGGTCATACAATAGCTGACAGAGAAATCTACTATCGGTTCACCAAAATATATAATGACCTAACGTCAGATGTTTCACATTAAAAATAATCCTATCATTCAATTCTCTTTCGCATGCATTTATGTATACAAATCCCCCCTCTCTCTA
>BMAW01058744.1:0-10109 GCA_019974015.1 Nephila pilipes | reverse complement strand
TATATATATATATATATATATATATATATATATATATATATATATAAGTAATATTTTATAATCTTTCTAAATGCTTCTAAATTTGTCTCGTTGTATCTAGTTTTGCGTCAGATTTGGTGCTTTGATGATATTTGACCATATTTATCGCCCCTAACAAGCGTATTGACAACTAGCCAAACAAAATAAAATCCAAAATGACACATTGTAAATTTCAAGATAAGTTCCACATCTTTAAGAAATCGTGTAAGATAAAAAAATTCTAAATATTTTCACGAAAAACGGTGGTAAAATAATAATGAAAGTCATCTTTCGTATTTATAAAACAAAAATAATTTATTTTTATTAAAAAAATAATTTAAATTAGTGTACAGTGAAATTTCAGTCTATAGGTACATACAACGCGTAAAAATTCAAATTGAAATTTGGAATAAAACTACAAACAACTATTCATCTCTACTTGATAACAAGTGTGCACGTTTATTAGGAAATAGAGCAAAAATGCTATCATCAATAGATGTTACAGATACGTCTAGCTTATCTCTTGGCTATGATTCAAATCAAGAATTTCTTTCTTTATTAACGGCCCCTGTTGGGTTTTTTTTTTTTTTTTTTACGAAAATTTTATTTTTAGCGGCTTTTTTTTTTTTTTTTTTTGGTTTCTATTGTTGCTTATATCATTCTTGATATCCTGCTACACAAAACGTAAGATTACGCTGAAATTTTGCACTTTAATTGTCAAAATTAGAATTAAAAAAAAAAAAAAAAATGAGGGGGTGGGACAGATTTGTGTTAGAACCAAAAATTCATGTAAAAAAGTATTTGGGGAACCATGTTGTTTCAAAATCACGTATAAAAAAACCGTGCAAAAAGAGAGTTGGGTGTATATGCATACACACATATACACACATATATACATTCTTACACACATACATACATTCTTACACAAATGCATACATTCTTACACACATGCACACACACCCGTATATATGTGTGTTTGTGTGTGTATGTGTGTAAACATTAATACACATTGTACAATAAAAAGAGAAACAAAGCATAAATTATTAACTAAGAAGTTATGAAACTTATTTTTTTAATGCACAATAAACTTTTAAGAGCTATTAATGCAAAAAAGAATTTTTTTTTGCATTTTCTTTCAGTTATGTTCTCTTTCTTATTAGTTTAATGATGTAACGTTTTCTTACTATAAAATAATAAGTTAATGTTTTTTTTATTCTAAATAAACTGATATGTAGGTGATATTATAAAATAATTCTATTTAGTTAATTTAGTTTGTATAATTTTTAAATATACTTCAACCATTTTATTATTTTAATGCAAAAAATAAAGTTTCAACTAAATTAATATAATCTTAGTGCTTTATTGCAAATATTGATTTTCTTAAAATTGTTATAAGATGTATCTTATGAAGACAAGAATACTAATGAATATAGAAAAGTAATTAAAAAAATATCTTGCAATATCAATAAAATTTAATATATTATACACGTAAAAACAAAGCATGTAATTTAAATATATAAAATTTCCGTAAGGCAAAATAATATACAAAAACACTACTAAACCTTCTAGGTAAAAATCAAGAAAAAAGAAATACGAATTTGAAATTGAAAAATGGAAATATATGAAATAATCAAAAAGATTACTTCAGGTATCTGGATAAAGAACTGCGTCTTAATACTGTATTATGGAACCAACTATCTAACTTCAACAATTACTTTATCATAAAATGGTATAATACTTAATACAAGTAAAAATCGTAAAATATCATTCAACCAAAGGAATAAAAGAAAGTATAAATAATGGATAAAATTAGCTTTAGTCAAATGAAAATAATGTATTGAGAATAATCTATACATATTTATATGTTTTATTAAATACGTATAATTTAAACGGAGTTTTAATAATTTATCACCAAATCACGTTCGATTGATTGATCTCATAAAACAAAGCTCAATATATATGTATTGAATATATGTATATATATACTGGGAATGCATTTGCGACTGGGCTTGGGAGTGTCAAACTTCGAGGCACCTCAGCGCTCTTCAGCTCGTTGAGTCGGGAACGCGTGTGAGATAAGGAATACAGTTTTAATTAAGAAGGTAAATTCTTGGGGTCACTGATGAAGATTAATGCCCACCGCGTTTTACAACGGATTTATGCAGAGTAACTGCTTTATATAAAATCGGCATCTGACTGTCTGATAAACAAATTTTTCTTTAACAATGTATTTTGCATGTTTATTTGCAAACGTTGTTCGATGTTCGTTAACTTCTATTCAATGGCCCGCATAAAATTGCGTATTAGTTCATCGAACTTTAATTTTTGACATGTTCGTATAATTGTTTGTTTTATTAATCATTTTAAAAAAATATTGATAATTGAAAGCTATGTTACTATATGGTGACTTATTTTTGGTTCCTTTTATATGTTTTTGATTAATGATATTTCGAATTTTAATTTTTTTAGGAATGTATATTGGTTAGTATGAAAAATGTTTTAAAACTTATTTAAGACCATTTTTTCCAAGTTTAAATTGTGGTTTTGAAATTAATTTTTAAAATAAATAGAATAAATAGATTTTAGTAAATATTTTTTATTGTATCACTAATCAGTCAATTAAATGAATTTAGTGGCAAAAGCTTTCTTGGTAATAGGTATGCTGCGACCTATTGGAATTAAATTTCTTCATTCGTGTTCGCTTAAGCGGTAAACAATTTTAAACTTTTTTTTTTAGTTGAAATTATTTTATTATGTTTTTAAATGAGTTTAATGTTTTTTTTAATGGATATGCTTATTTACTTTGGTTAAAGATTTTGTTTCCTTTTTTATTTTTTTCTTTGGTCGAATTTTTGTTTTGATTTCATTCCTTTTTTTATATTAATTCTCTAAAGTATGATAGATTTGATCCGTAATAGTGGTATAAATACATATTTTTATTCCCAAGTCTGAGACAGCATAGAATTATTTTATCTTCAATTACGAATTTAATTCCTTAATTCTTTTTTCTAGAGATATGCGTTATTTTTTTTTCATGTTTAGATATTGTGTACTCGGTTGTAATTTTTTATACTATGCACACACGGAGAAAAAAGAAATACTCAAAAATGAATACCTAGACGTACTCATTTTGAAATGAGTATGTTTGTATCAGATTTGAGCGTATACCTTTATCGAATGTGAACATAACAAGTATTCAAAACCAAAAAAAAAATGGGAAATCAGCATTCTCAAAAAATTATTACAGATATAAGGACTATAAAAGTTCCTTTTATATACTGACTACGTATTTTACAAAGTGGGTTTCAAAAACAAATATGGTTTGCTTTAATATTTCGAACTATATTTCGCATTTACCACGCTACACGCGGTAGAATACAGGAATATTAAAATGAGTAAGTACGCATACTCATTTTCGCGTCTGTGTTTGTTTACATTTTTTTCCCAGTGACTCACTCACCACTACAGAAAGATTCTTTTATTTAAGATATAAAAATGTTGTTGAAATATTATTGATCATGATTTCTGATTTATGATTTGAAAATGATTTTCTGTGAGTAGTTATTTGTGTTTTGCAGGTGTTTTTTTGTCTGTATTCATATTGCATCGTAATCGTAGCTTAGTGACTTCTTACTTTAATTTGCATTAAAATTATTTTCATGCATGTAAATATTTGTGTATGAAGCTTATATTTTATAGAATAACATTACAGTATTCAAAAAGCAGTGTTATTAAAATTTTGAGCCATTTTGCTACATTTTTTTTTAGGTAAAATCCATTCCAGGTAAAATCGAACTTTGATGGATCCCCTTGGCGAATTTTTTTGAGATGGCGCCAAAGCGGGAGTTTCAAACTCGGAGCTTCCGAAAGAGAGAGATTGGCTCTTGCGCCATAAAACCTCACAGTCACTCACTCACCGAAAGAGAGAAAAAAAGATGGCGTCGTGCCTGGAAGGCAAATGAAGTACCAGAATGACACCTAGGCGGGTATTTCAAATGAGAAGCGAGAGAAGATGGCGTCGAATCCCCTTTTACAGATTTTATAGGGTTACCATAAACAAACCTGCATGGTAACCACATTAGCGATTTATCGCCAAAAGAAAGTTAAAGTTCGCACGGCCCCCTCCAACTTCGATTCAACCGAATTTTGAATCGGAAGTTTTGTAACAAAAACTTCATACAGTGTAAAATAATATATAAGATGAAGAAAATGATACTTGCAAATAAAGGAGCGCTTATTTATTTCCCTGAAAATTTCAATTGATATATATTTTTCTGTTTAAAATTCATTTTCGATACAACACACAGTATCGGAAAATAAATTCAAAACATACTCACTGGATTGTTTGATTCTCATATTTGATGCAGTAACAGATTCACAAATAAATACATGACACTCATTTTTCTATTCTACACTCATAATTGATCCAAAATTATATTCAAAAATGAGTATGTGAAGTTTCCATTTTGAGTACGTACAAAAATGAGTATGTGCGAGACTCAAATATGAGTATGTTGGGATAGGAACTATTTTGAGTATGTGACGTATTCAAAAGTGAGTACGTGAAGTTGCCATTCTGAGTATGTGCTTGTTACTAAAAATGAGTATGTGCGAATCTCAAATTTGAATACGTTGGGATCGGAGCCATTTTGAGTATGTGAAGTATTCAAAAGTGAGCACTTTCTACTCGATTTTGCATACCCGTTTTTCGCAGTGCAATAGTTATTTAGGTGTTTACTTTTTTTTTTTTATGGAATATTGAGTTTATTATACTTTCACCAACTTAATGACATTTTTACATTTTACTTTCTATGCTTACATAATAGATAATTATAGTATCTAAAATTAATTTTTTGTATTTTTTATTTTATTGTACTACATGTTTTTGTGTTTTGTAAAATTTAGAGTTTTAGTTTTCTTAATTTTAATCTTTATTTTTATTAGATGTATTTGTTGTTTACTATGAATTTATAAGCATTTTAAGACTATTTATATGTTGAATAAAAGTATCAAACTAATAAAACTAGAAATTAGTGTTGAATGATGGAATTATTTTACTATTTGAAATTGTATTAAGTGAAATTACAATTCCTCTAGAAAACCACTATTCGAGAACCATAAAGTCATCAAATGTCAGCCTTACGGGAAATCGAAATTGACTATAAGGTCATCACAATTTCACAATTCTATTTTATTTCATTAAATTTATTTTTTGTTCTACGTGACTGGATGTAGTATTCAATTGCTTATTCAAGCCCATACAATAAAGTCCAGATAACTAGAGGAAATGAAAACTATAATCTTTTCGGCCTGTGAATTGCTTACAGTTTTATATCATGATTATACTCGTACCTGTGTCATTAAATTTTAATGAATTAGAAATAATTCTATTATTAATACCAAGAATAATTTGGAAAAAAGGAATTCTTTACTATTAATAAAGTTTATTTTTATTTCAGTTCCATTTTCTATATTTGGTGATCAATTAAAGTCAGCTCTAAACAATTCAAAGGTGACTTGTCAACAGCCTCCGGAGAAACTGAGCACTAGTGGCATTTTTGTGATGTAATTTTTAAATTCTTCTTGAAACTTTTTTTTCCTATAAGAGTTTTTCAATTCTCTTACATTTATGTAAATTTACTTATTATCTTCGAATAAGTTTTAATAGTTTGATGTAATAAGAAATCGCAGTTTCAATTCTTATTTTAAATGTATTTTTATTCTTTCTCAATAAAATATTTTTGTATTTTGATTTCATAAGTAGCATAACTTTTATTACATTAACTTATTTCTTAACATTTATTGTTAGTTTTACTTTCTTTTTATAAGAAAGTTATTTTCTTTCTCAAAACAAACCCTTCTATTGATTCAGTAAATAGAATATAATGCGTTGTGAAGATTAATTCTAAGAATTTCTTACCACGCAACATTTTTTTAAAAAATATTCAAGAAGTGTACGCATTACCTGGCAACAACATGAAATAGTGAGTAGATTGTGATAAAGATTGGTAAATAGAGAGATAATGCTTTGATAGACAGATTGTGACAAAAACATCAAACAAACAAGGCAATACAGCGATCAGGTAGGCAGGGTAATCAGTAGGGAGTAGACCACAAGTTACAAGCAGCAATCCTTCAAGGTATAGAAGAAATAAGCGAACGGATAGTGTTCAAAAGGACGGAAGACCGTATGCTTTCTATTATTCTCCATAGTTTGGACTCCGACTGAGGCTGGGCAGATCTTGCAAAATTCTGTGCTAACCCTCACATGCTCTATGAGAGGGAGATATGGATACCTCCCAGGCCAAAAACGCAAATGGGTGCTTTAAAGTGCTAGTTTGCTATTGATTGCCGTATATGGTGGGGAATTGCCTTGCTGGAAAACATATTTTCAGCACTTTACTCGCCTCATGCTATCATTATATATCTGATACGAGGAATAATTGATCGGCTGTTCAATGCGATGGCATGATGCCTCGTTGTTGAACAGTAGTTGGTTCAATAGTCAAAGTACGATCTTACCCCTCTCTGCTTCGCCACCACATTTTTATTCGGCGACCGTCACAAGTTAAACAGAAGCAAGACTCATCATTGAATCTATATCATGTCATTCAGTCATCCAAGTCGCCCTGTCCAAATACTATTGCAATCTGTGCTTTGGTGTTTGTGTATCCATGACTATACGTGTAAAGGACGTATATTGTAGCATCCAATACATCCTGTACAATATTGATACTCGTGCATAATGGGCACGTTATCAATATTGTACAGGATATATTCGTGAGGAGGCTTCAATCCAAGTGCTCTAGCATCTATCTAGATACACTAACCCTTCTAGCATGATCGGCTTAATCAACACATGTTCTTCACATGCCTGTTTCTTATGTAACACGACGGAAAAACTGATCAGTTTGTTGTTGGCCTGAAAAGAAACTCTTTACAAGTTTGCTGAAATCCAGTGCCACATCAATGGCCTGGCGTCTCTTAAATGACAAATTGTGACGTTAGGCTATTCGTGATTTTATCCTGATTAACATCGGAGACTCTTTGGTTATTTGAATTGCATGCAGTTATAACTTCTTGCCAACCAAATGAAACATAATTAGGCAAATTAGTTGTAGATTGGAAGTTCAGTCGATTGAACTAAAGATAGTGATATGTAAGGGAAATAGAATTGAAAGGAAAGAGAAGGGAGATTAAGGATAATGATAACCTAATTGATGTTGTAGATTGGATCATCATAATTAATAGTTTTAATGAAGGTAATTGAAAGTAACTCCTAATCAGACTAATTTGAGTCGAATATGCTATAATCGAAAAGTGATTGAACTGGAATGAGTGATTTGGTAAGCTAATACATTATTATTGGAGCATAAACTTGGATTAACTGAGTGAAGAGGGATTCGAGAGAGAGAGAGAGAGGGAGAGTGATTTCACATATAATTTGATATTATTAAAAATTATGCTATCCTTCTCATACGTATCTTCAATTAGAATTTTGAACTTATTGGCTATTTAATTAGTCTAAGATGGCTATAGAATTAAATAATGAAGGAAGGTCATTATAACATGCCTGCTGTAGCAAAAGATAACTAAAAAACAGATTGCCTGAGACAGAGAGTAATAATTGTTGATTCACCACGAGTTTACTTCTTATTTTATTTCCCTAATTAATAATGTGACAAATTTTCATTTCGGACCTTGTGTCAAATCAATTCAATTACTCATGATTATACAGCCAAATCTTCATGTTGCTGTAATTTCTCTGTCAGACAGAGTGTTATTCAATATGTTCAATCAGATAGATTGTTTGTCGAGAGTTTTTATAAGATTCGTTAAAATTATTCTATTATTTATTTTACAAGTTTGACAACTTTTTTCATTAACAAATGCAAAAAAGAAAAAAAAAAAAATCAATTAGCATTTGTAGCTGAGGTTGAAAATATAATGTATATATTTTGGAATTTACTTATAATGTTGTTTAAAACATTTGAAAATTATTGTACCTAATATAAAAATTATATTCTTTGAATGGATTTATGATGCTTAAAATGTTCTTTTATGTACATAATTCTAATGAAATTCACTTGAATATTAATATTTTTTCTTGTAAACATTCCATGCAATGTGTATTCACTATCAAGTTCTCTAATTAATTTTATAATTATAGTATTAAATATGAATTTATTTCTATTTATACTTGTTTCCTTAGACTTTTTATCTTCATATTCGCCCTTCTGGCTGTAATAGGAAGCTCAATCACTGGTTACGAATATTTCATGGAAATAAATGTAGAAGAGAAAAAGGCGATTGAGCAAAATGCTTCCGAAAGACCACATTTTAGTAGTGATATTGAAAATATAACTGCCCAAAAATTGAATATAGAAAAAGATAACAAACAAATCACTTTACCAGGTATTTATGCTTAAAATTTTTTCTTGATTTTTCTAACTCTTTTAAATTTGTTTAGTTTATCGCAAATCGATTACTTTCTTAATGTCACACCTACAAGCAACGCGAAGGCTCTTTGGAACTGACTCTTATTTTGGAATATTGTTGAAGTGAAATAGGACGAAACCCTGAGCTAACTCCTTCTCCAACCTTGCACACCTCTCCAAGAGAGGACTTGGAGCATCGCCATATTCAATGTGCATCAAAAACATGGCCATCAGTACTATAATGTTTTAGTTCCTTCATCACTAGGCCAACACGGCTCTTAATTCTTTGCAATAAAAATACTACTGTTATTACAGAATTTTATATCACATCAGCAAAAATCCATTAGGAATTTTTTTTTCTTCATTTGTACTGGGACATCCTAAATGAAGAAGATTTTATTTCAATATAAAGGAAAATAGAAGCTAATTAGAGCCATATGAATAGGTAATTGGTAGTTTTTCAGGAAGTCGACAACGTTTCTTCAGCGGAAGGAAATTTTGTGGTGGCTTCCTACGTAACTGTTTTGACGCCATTTTTGACTGCGGAGCAGTAGGCAGATTTAAAGAATAGGAGCGAACGATCTTTCCTCGGGATACTTTTCTTCGCGGATTCCAGACCTGAGAAGGTCACGCTTTAAAGTTATGCTTGTTAAGTTTAAAATAAACTAATTGTTATTTGCCTTTGTATCTTGTATCTCTTAGCCTTTCACAGTTGTTTATCTAGCCTACACCTTCTGAAAGGATATAATGGGGAACCGATGGTTTCATTAATTTCCCTTTCCCATAAGCTGATGACCCGGTGAAAGAACAAGAGTTAGCGACTCCTGGAAAGGCTAATTAGATGCCGAGGCACTTGCCGTTAAGCTTTAGAGCATTGAAGCAAGCTTGAAAGATATATTGACCGTCGGAAACTCCCTGAGACCTGTGAATTGGTAACCGCCTATCTATGGTTCGAACCTCTGAGGCAGGAAATTGGTCGGTAAAATTTCTACTTTTTTATAGTTCCTTTGAGATGTCGATATAGCCACATTTGGCTCTTGCGCCAGAGGCCTTTACATTCTCACTCAATCCTCTTGCGCCAATAAACTTCACGCTTACTCACTCATTCTCACACTTGCTCAGATTGAGATGTCGCTTGAAGATAAAGAGGGTATAGATACTAAAAGTGAAGGAACTGTGGGTTCAAATAATGGTTGTGACAGAGTTAATGTTAAGGTTCATAGTTTTTGGACTCGTAATGGAAAGCTATTTTTTATGCAGCTTGAATCTAGTTTTAGGTTAGCTGGCATTACGGTCGAGCAAACTAAATTTGATCATTTGGTGAAGTTTATGGGGAGGAGAGTTAATAAAATCACCAGTTCTCCATTATTTCCTATCAGAAGGTGTAGGCTAGATAAACAACTGTGAAAGATTAAAAGACACGAGGTACAAAGGCAAATAACAATTAGTTTATTTTAAATTTAACAAGCACAACTTTAAAGCGTGATGTTCACAGATCTGGAATCTGCGAAACAAGTGTTCCGAGAAAAGATCATTCCCTCCTTTTCTTTAAATCTGCCTACTGCTCCGCAGTCAAAAATGACGTAGGAATCCGTCATAATTTTATGATTAGTGAGATTATGTTCGGTAATTAGATTCGATGTAATTGGATGA
>BMAW01058743.1:0-19628 GCA_019974015.1 Nephila pilipes | reverse complement strand
ATAATCTCTGGTTCTGGTGTGTTATATGAAGTTATGATAGAGATTATCAATGTGCTGATTTAGATTAATTCTTCACTTAATCAAACATTTTAATACTCAAATAATTATCACTGGATCAATGGTTATTAAATTTATTTAGTTATAAGTATACATTTCTAATTATTACTTAATGGGTGTAATTATTGTTGTCTGAAGCAAATTTGTCTCCATCACTTATAAACTGATAAATTTTGTTTATGGAAAACACCAGTTAGTTTCCTCCTTTGAAACTTATGCTTTTATTTGCTATTGTTATCAAAATAGGTCAATTACTGTAATACGCATTCTTGGCTTAAATAAGTAAGCGAGTAAATTTTCTTTGTACAAGTATTACACAATTTCTGATAAATAATTATAATTTAATGACACTTATATTAGATTAAGTTTGTATCAAAGTACTATTTTTACCATTTTTTAAAGAAAATATCACTCATCTAATTGAGTTAATCCTTGCTGAAACATGCACCTTAATGCTATCTTTTTCCTCTCGTAACCTGCTTCATCGGGTTGGAACCCTTTTCGAGCCAAACCGCAAAGTTGCCAGTTTTGACATCTGTGATCTCTATACTCTCCTTTAATAGTATTATAAATGACTCCTCAACATAATACAAATCCCACTTATATGTAATGGTCTTAACACAATTGCATCTAATGAGAAGTTTTCATTAAATTTGATGTATACTTTAAACGTGTTCTAAAAATTTTTATTTAAATTGACGGAGAATGTTTAAGTGTTTGTCTATAGTTAGCGAACGCACATTTTTACCCAACAATACTAAAGCTGTACTATGATAAAAAATAGCATGGCGTGACTGCTCATTAGGGAGTTTCTTGAGCAATAAAGTTAAATGAAAAATAATATTCATGGAACTCAACGATTCATCATCATGTATCAGACTGTTGCTCATCCCAAAAGTTAATTATCATTTTGTTATTTTTAATTACAGTATATGATACATTGATTTTGTAACATAGTTTGTTACGTTACTTGTTTTGCTTTTCCTAAACGCTTATAAATACTTTTTTCACCTAAAAAAGGAAGTTTCAAACTCAGTTTTGAATATATTAGCCACAACTACGATGGTGGGTTTAATATTCCACATATGCTTTCAAAATTTGTTCAAAGTTCATAAGTTTCAAAGTCATTTTAATGACTAGTTAATAATGATATGTGTTTTATCAATGTACTAACAGTAGTTTTTAATTTATTGGAATTAATGTTTCATTTAAAAAAAAGGTTTATTTATTTGATACTTTGATATTATTACATTACATTATTGTTGTATGTTCTAATACTGGCTTTACCATTCCTGAATTCATGAGAATCACCTTTCGTGAGAAAGAGTTACAGTTAATAATTTAAAAGCACTTTATATGGAAAAGCTTCTCATTTCAAGATTTTTGAAGGAAGAGTAGTAAAAAGGATGATTTTAATGTATAAAATGAAATTTAATCAAGTTTAAAGGACTGTTAGCAAGAAATTTTTTAACACAATAAATAATATTCATCTACAAAATTCTGATTGCAGTTTTATTCTTTGATTTTAAAAAAAAATCTATATGATTTTTGTCAGATCACAATTTAAAATTCGTCCTATGAAGAATTTTTGTTTTAACTCGACAAATAATGTCATCAGTTGTGAGTAATATATATTACTGATAAGCTTATTGATTAAAGATTCATTTTCATTATAAATGTTTAACATTGAATATCAAATTTTGAATTCTACAACGTATGTATTAACTCAGACATATGAATAGCTTATTATAGAAGTTTCAAAAAAATCATGGATTCAATTTATTTATGTAAAGAGCATCATGAAGATTAATTCATTTTATCTCACTCTTATAAAACCAGAAAATTAAAGCAATGGTATTTTTTTAAATTAAAATATCTCTCATGGAGGGAAAAACTTTCTAAGAAATTGATAAATACTATGAAATAAGAAAATATTTCCATCATATTTTTCGGATTAAGTATATCTTTGTTTTTCAAAGCAAAATAGAAAAAAATAATGTAAAAACTATATATTAAAAAGCATTTTGCATCATAATATAATATGATATAATTTCATAGTATTTTAATGTTTTAAAAATCAATCCTAAATAATATTAAATTTTAATTAAAGTTTATTTAAGTTTCATTTATGATTTTTAAATGATCATATTAATATGCAATCCATCACAAAAAACATAATTTGAAATAAGTGCTACAAAATATTTAAATAAGTGTTAATTAACAACTCAATTATAATTCATAACCAGCTGATTTTTATGTGAATAAAATATGAGCTGTTCTTGTACATCATCTTAATCTTTCTTTCCGCACAGAAAGTATCAAAACTTGGTAAACTTAAATTAACAAAGTAATTATTTCTGCCCAATTAAGAACATACCAAAAGTGTTTATTTTAATATAAGCCTAATTCAGTGTAGTTTGTTATCTTAAATTAGAATATCATCACTCGTTTGCTTTGGGCTATTCCAAAAGGATATATGTTTCAAGAGCACTTATCTTGATTATTAATTTAATGTATACATTTCCTTAAGCTGAAAAAACGATTAAACAGAAAATCTCCCGAGGTGAGAATCCTTAATTCTAATATGTAGTCAATATTGTTTTAGGTTGAAATTAGCTTAAAATGCCACTCAAAATGAAAATTTCAGATTTTTAATTATTTCATAAAGTTTCTGGTTAATAAAAGCACACAAAATGTGCGAATTTTGAATACATGATAGAAAACTCATTCAATGTGTTAATGGTGCCTTCAACAACTATCGTATATTTTAATTAATTTCTGAAATAGAGTATTTGATATCGTATTTTGTTCAAAGTATTTTCCTTGAAAATCATTCGATTTTAAATAAAAAAAGAAAGGTTCTGTTTTGTAACATCATTCCTTATTAATTACTGTAACCCCATTAAATCTTTTTACTTAAGAAATTTTAAAAGAAATCGGAAAATATATACGTAATATAGTAATTTCTTTATTTTGCATTTTTAAGTGTTAAAAAATTATTTGAAGAAGAATTTTTAATAGTTCTCATCGCAATTTAATTTCTGTTAAGTAAAATATTCATAAAAAATGTTCTGTTGCACACTAGTCTCCAATCATCAAGTTACTAAATGTTATTTTGGATAATAGCTTCTGAAAATATATAAAATAATTTGTGAAATTCGAGTATTCGTTCTTCATATAAATACACAATCTCACGCAGAAAATAAAACATATTGAAAGAGAGGATAGAATGTGATGAAAATTTATTCACGGATGGAGAATGCATACTCAAACAAAATGATTTTATTTACTAAATAACTGAAAACAACAACGGAAATGCAAAGATATCAGTAGAGAAAAGAATTACTGTTCGCAGTGGTACAGTTTTTTCTGTTTTTTTTTTTATTAACATCACATTAGAAGAAATACGAGGACTATTGGCGAAGGACCTCAAAAATTTGAACCACGGTCAAGTGACGAGACGACACCTGAGCTGGCATCCCCATCTCAAAACATTCACACCACACCAACGGGAGGACTTTGGGCACTGACAGATTTAGCAGGCATCAGCCCCGGCTACACGGCGGGTCTTTGGTGGCCAAGGATTGAACCCGCGACTGAACGAAAACCACCGGCCACGAATCCGAAACATTGACAGCTAGGCTACCACGGCCTCCTGGCAGTGGTGCAAACAGCAATCCTATGAGATATAGTTTCAATATACATGCTCTTAAATGTCCTGAGGAATAGAAGTCCGTATAACCTTTAAATATCCTTTGCAGTTCTTCCTCCGAATAAAGTGGGGAATGTCAAGCCAACAATAGCCTTTCACATCCCAGACATGTTCAGTCGGTGAGAAACAGGAAATATTGTAGGCCAAGGAAGTAACTGGACAAGACGCAAGTCTTATCAGCGAATGAAGGCCAAGTGCAATATCCAGTTAGAAATTATAATTTTGCAGACCCTATTTATAATGTATCCCAATCGTCGGCAGCATTTAATCAATGAGCCATTTTTATTACGTATCCGCGTTGACTGGCTACCATGTGTGATGGGGCACGCCAAAACCTTGAAGAACTTTTAACTATGTTATCTGGACTATCACAATTGACCACTATATCTCCACACTCTCTCCCGGTGACTTCATCTTGAGAAAAAAAACAAAGATTCGTCACAGAACAACAAATTCTGAACTTCAGTCGCTTAAGATTCTTAGTGCCAACACATCGAAAGCTTTCTCGTAGTTGGGCTGATGTTAATGAATGTCTTCGTGAAAGGAAGGTAACATATGATGCTGTGTAAATCTAATTGTAGATTCTTAAACGTCTTCTAAAAAGATTAAGCATCTCCAATTCTATGTCAAGGTAATTCAAGAAATACTCTATTCGATTTAAGTCAGGTGAATGAGAAAGTGACTGCATTCACCCGATTCATTGATGGAATAAGCATTAGACGAAAATCCTACCTCCATGTAGCCATGCTTATTCATCTATTAGAATGAGTTCATCTTTATTATATCAGCAAATGATATCACATATTTATTAAGTGTCTCGTATGGATAGGTTTTATTATTTGGTCTTTTATTGAATAACTTTAATTGATTGTGGCCTCCGAAGTAGATTTTCATTTATAACATTAACATTCCGAACCTCTTCTGAAACTGTGCATTTCCCCAATTAATGATTAACAGGAATGTAGAATGAATAAAAACGAATTAATTACTATATTCAGAGAGGATAACTTTCTTTTGTGAATTTGTTTTTACTTATAAAGAGTACAGCCTGCCTTCTTTGCTTCATTCAATCGACATATTATTTAGTCACATTTTTATCCGAATTTATAACTCGTTATGGTAAATTATCTTCTAGCAATGAGTTATTGAACGGGAAGTTGCCTTCGGAGTATTACACCGAAAATTCTTGTGGCGCCCAAATGGTTCTATTATGAAATCAGGCAAAATGGCGTTTATGTTTCGGAGGATAGTACAAGAAAATAATTTACAAATGATTTTGTAATTAGTGGATAACCTAGACCAATTTTTATTGAAAAAATGTTTTTAGTTTCAAAACGATTCTATATTTTATGGATTAAAACAGTATTTCAGTTTAACAGATCCCCTTCTATTTTATTGAGTTAGGTAAACACAATCTATTTGATATAACAATATAATTTGAGTTCAAAAAACAAAATTAAAAAATCCCTTCATAAAGAGGTATCGTATATTCCGGAGTATAATAATTATATTTTATGCAAAAAATAAAGTTGAATTTACGGGTGCGCGTTAAATGCTGTATGTAAAATTTATATAATTCAAAATAAGGAAAAAATGAGTATAAACATTTTTTATTTACTAACACCTTCGATGTTCATTTGAAAATCGTGACCTTAAGCGACAAGAGAAAATGAAAATATCTGACTCCTAATTCCTCGAATTAATTGGGGTCGGAAATGTTTTTTAATTCAAATTGTGTTCCCCTTTCCTCGGAAGTCTAGACTAACATTATTGAGCACATCTGCAATGAACACAATTCATCTCCCCCAATTTGCAGAATTATCTACGCCCTCAAAAATTCCTTTATATACACACATACACTTATTGTTTCCTTTATGGTTTGACAATTCAGCATACCATTTTTCGAAAGCCTGGAAAAATGCATCGAATTATTGGCTTAAAAATACAATCACATCTAACATGTTCCTTTGAAGTACCTTAATAAAGAAAAGGGTGTGCATTATACGAATCATTTGTCTAGAAAGTTAAAATATGTAGTTTTGAAATGTATTTGATGTAAAAAGATATATTTTGCGAATTATACGATGTAATATACGATAGGTTTGAAAGTTATGGCAACGTAGTCTTAGTATTATTCCTTAGTGGCCAAACCGAAGAGATCGCAAATGGAAAGCAACAAGACTTACATTCATAAATTGATAATTAAAACATTTTTATAATTGCAGTTGTCAAAATGACGATGTTTGGACCTTCAATAACCCCGCGGTATAGGTGTGTACCACTCCGTATTGAAGTAATATTTTGTGGTCTTTTGCCAGATTTTCAACTCATTTTGAACCCACTGCGTCTGCGAGCGTATCATTGTAGTTGCATTGCAATCGATACGTGCCGCTATTTTCACAAATTAACCTCATTACAAAGGACCAACATTGATTTATCATAGTAGCTCCGTCACTTGCTTATGCGATTCAGTGAATAGTAGCCGAGATATCGTGGCAGCCTTTGAAGTGTTTATTAAATATTACGAATAAATTTTTTTTACTATGTCCTTTTGCAACACTCTTCTTGAAAAATAAAATCAGCATTATAGAAGATGTTGCTCCGCACGCTTGTAGAATGAATCTTCAATTAAAAATATTTAAATAACACCAATGAAGTCATCATTACTTTATTTGCATTAGTTATAAGATTCAACTTACTCACATCATTCATTAAATCTTTATAAAACAGGGGTGCATTTTGATATTGTTTTTTATAAATAAATGAACAAGAATGCTTTTTCAACTTGCTCTGTATTTGTGGAAGGTATTTGTATTTTATAACTTTGTCACTGAGTTCCTTGTACTCTTCTTTCACTAGTGACTAGAATACATTGACATATTTTAAATAAAAAATAAGATTGAAGAAAAATCTTTCATTTCTCTGCTTCAAGAAATAATAGTTGAAGGCATTGTCACAAAATAAATCATTCCATAGATTTTAAATATATGTATCTAAAATATTTCTTTTTGGAAAATAGCGTTTGAATGCATTTTTAAGTAATTTAGTGGTATTAACCAAAATTTATTACGCTTAACTATTACATCACTGTAGAATTGGAGACCCTTTCTTTTTTTAGCATTTTCCGTGAGTATTAATAAAAATTTTGAATATTTCAACTAGTCTGTTGCCCATTTCTTAGTTCCATGAATATTAGTTAGAGAACAGCTCCAATAGATGATGAAACGTAATACGAAATTAAATTATGATTATACTAGAATTTTTCATTCCATAAAACGTTTGAAAATCATTTTTAAGAACTTTTAACCATTAAACATGGCATCCTTTTTCCAAAATTAAGTTTTCATGAAAATTATCGAGACGTCTGTCGTTGTTTTATTGCTGAAAATCACAGACGTAAGAATTATTTGAAGATGTACTGTTTTATAAAATGTCTCATTCTTCGAGATAACTACCAAGTCTTACGAAAACATTTGTAAACCTACAGATTTTTATCGAAATAAGAAATTGAAATAGTCCAAAACAAGTTATTTTGTTAATTCTCGTGCATATATTTTTTTCTCCAAGTTATTAAAAGATGCAATAGATTTAAATTATGGTCTTCAATTACATTTCGTCTAGACGGTATATGTATTCAGTTTTTGTAAAGTGGATTAACTTTCACTTGTAATGTGTAATAAAAGAGACATTCTATTAAAATAAATTTTTGCACGAAATGAAAATATGTAAGATGTTGTTAAGGAAAATAATTGAGAAAAAAATAATTCAGAAATTGTGAACATTTAATACGAAGCACAAAATGGATTTTTAAAATTTTTTAACAGAAATTTTGAAATATTTTTGCAATCGATATTTAAGTTAGAATT
The DNA here is from genome assembly GCA_019974015.1 of Nephila pilipes. Lineage (NCBI taxonomy): Eukaryota > Metazoa > Arthropoda > Arachnida > Araneae > Nephilidae > Nephila > Nephila pilipes. The sequence goes on along the minus strand of BMAW01058743.1, from coordinate 11,993 downwards.
TTGAGTAGGTTAACTATAAGAAATACCAGAACATATGCTTATGACGTTTAAAAGATTTATGTACAAACACACACATATATATATAAAACGAAATGATTTTTAACGTCTGCTTCAACATCAATCAAATACTCAGAACACATGGTCGAAATATGCTTTTATTTATTCTGCCAGATTTCAGTCGAGCTTCGGCCTTCGAGGCCGAAGTGAAAACATTATAAAAATCTCAGATGGTCATCAGAGAGGAGTGTATGAGCAATAGTAAGCAAGAGAAAGCCTTTCTCTGTGCTTTTCGTTATATATAAGGGGAATTTCACTTTAAACGTCACAGATTGTGTGTTATGTATGGAGGGATTTCTAGGGAATCTAAGTGTAGACTTAAAGTCTCGTAAGGATCATCCCTACAAGTCTGGAGCATGGAAAAAAGCTGAATTTGCAGAATTTAAGATCGTGTGATTACATAAATTAAAGTTAAAAAGAAATTGTATCAGAAAATAAGAATGAACACTATTTTTATAGGAGAGAATGGGAAAAATTAGGAAATTAAAATTATTATTGTAAGAAACAAACAGGAATTGAAGTAAAATCATTACACATACACACACACATATATATATATATATATATATATATATATATATATATATATATATATATGTGGGTGGGTGGGTGTTTACTTCAGCGGTCATTAAATTTATTCTTGTTAATTGCTTGCGGAAAGGATGAATAAATTTTTGAGCAATAATTGATGACTCCATATAAAAGGTTTATGATTAAGATCCTAAGAATAAAAATTTTTAATGTACGTTAAGTACAAAAAATAGAACTGCAATTTTCTAAGTATCATTGACGAAAAAAATTTGACTAAGAGTTATACAATTCCTTTCCTTAAACAAAATTCAGCTTTTTGTCAATTTAATTACAAAAACTTAAAAGGAAACATTATGTCATTGCAGTTGATATTTCATTGGAAGTAGTATTAACACATTTTACTTTCTCATAAAATGATAAATACTCTATTGTGCAAAACTGAATTTACAAACTCAAAATGTGAGTTATTTTTAATAATAATTAGTTTTAATAATAATTATGACGAATTATATATATATATATATACCAATAGAAAGATTACAGCACAACTAACAAGAGTAAACCGCTTTCAGTAGTACAAATATAAACGAAATCAAAAGCAATTAAGCTGTGAAATGTGATGTTAAAAAATTGTATGTTTAATAAGGCGTATCATCATATCATACAGCTTCATTACTTTTGGTTGTAAATTTCACTTTTATAAAAGCGATAATTTGTTATCCTGAGCAAATATGGAAAAAGATTGATGTGGTACAATGATTTTCTTTGAGAATCTCAAACTTATTTTTGGGTCTAGGGCCTACGACCTTGTAGCCACCACAATTAGGCGATCATTTTCTTCTTTCAAAAAATAATGGATCAGTTGAGTTATATGTAGGATGGTCTCTCTTTATTCCGGCATTTGATAATTCCACATATTTTGTAATCCAACACCGATAAACTCCTCGGTCTTATTAGTGTGGATTTGAATTTAATTCTTTCAGGATCGCAAACGTTTGTGAGCCCACAACATACTTACATTTAGAAGATAAAATTGAATGAAAAAGAAGGAGCCATTGTTCAAGAAGGTGAAATTTTGTTGGAGAAGGCTTCTGATACATTTATGAAATTGGATTATCTAGCAAAACAGACAACTTTTCGGAACTTATAAATCTGACTCATAAATTCGTAATGATTTTATTACGAAGAGAACCAACCCACAGAAGTAACACGATATGAAATATTTTCTTAAGTAGTAAACTCATTCTCTTGTCATATAATAGTTTGTCATAACTTGTTTTAACTATCATTGCATTCTGTTAATTTTTCTTTCGTTCTGTGTTTTTTTAATTATTACAGGAACATTAAATTAAACTAATTTTTACTATTTAAATTCAGTTTTATAGTAGCCTGACAAAATGCTTAGATAATATTTATACTCTAAACAATTCAGAATATTTATAAACTTATTGTACATGTTTTTGTATTACTTAAATTTTTAACAGATGTGATGTATAATAGTTATCTTCGTTAAAACGTTATTGATGCTGGACAATCCTAAAAAAATCCACAATCCGGTATGGGCGTCATTCCGAACTTACTGGTATAAAAAGTGCTTTCTATAGTACTCTTCTTATACCGGATGTTTCGAAACTAATGGGCAGAAATTTAAGCGGTGAAAGAAAACAACTAAACAAGCAATTTTCATCCTTCACTGCATTGGCGAAAAGCGAGCTGCGAACCGATAGATGGAACTGTAATGGAAAACATAAAGTGGAGATTTTCTTACACATCGTCATTTCTACCATAGATTTCCGTAGGCAAGGCGACGTACGGTAATCAGGATATGGCTATTATTCCTGAAATCCACGGTAGAAATCACGATGTGTAATAAAACTCGTGATTTATGCTTTCCATTACAGCACTGTTTAGCGGTCCATCTCTTGCTCTCCGCTTAAATAAAAGCGCTTGTTTAGTTGTTGTCTACCACCCCTTAAATTGTTGGTCATGGGTTTCGAAATACCCCGTATTGAAGGCATGATAGCAGGTTCCAAATTCATCATAGATGAAAACTCGTTACCAATATCTGTGCGTATTGGACTTTCTTTCATCAGAGAAGAAGACACGAACATCTTAACTACTAGGTTCAATAATGGAGCATCTGGCTATCTTTGAGCAGTCTATCATAAATGGTTTGAAGAAGACACATACCCTTGAACACTGGGTTAAAAATGTAATTCTTCGCCAGAATGCTGTGAATTGGAAATTGATGTTCCATAGACGCGACAACAAAGACTCGTGATAACTCTTTGTCGATTCTACATAATCATGAATTTAATTCCAAGTATCAATGTTCTACAGATGTCATATTATTTAGGTGACTGTGTCTGGACTTCCTTTTGAGTTGGAATTTTTTCCATAGCTTCTATACTTGCAGTCGTAGCATTCCGAATTATAGAGCGACATCTACCTTAAAGTGGATGAGTTTCAAATATGCGAAATAAGTATCCATTAATTAAAATTATTTTAAATTTAATGATAATTTTTTGAACAAAGCATGTTTCTGTGTGGAATTTATTTTCAGAAATTGCTTTTTTCTAGTTTTCACCGCTTGATTATTTATCGTGTAGTCATCAATATTCAAATTATATCGGGCATCATTTTTTAAAACATTAAGGCCAATCTCTCTCTATTAAATCTGTCTCTATTTTTTAATTTTGGAATCATATCCGTAACTGAAATATTATATGTTTGTATAATCAATTGCTTGAAGAAAACGTAAGAGGGAATTTACTGATTTTTTTTGGTCTTCGTTATTCATTGTGAAACACAATCTTAGAAATAAAGGAAAAACCCAAACAAAGCAGTAAACTTACACATAAAATACAGGGTTATTCAAAATGAATCATCCGATTTCAAAATGCTATGTTTTTTTTAAATATACGACACATAATGATTAGTAGTAGTACATGAATTGAAAGTGAAAATATGAAAAGTTTTGTTTTCCAGTGTTCGATATAACTTTTCTTAGTTACACGCATAATATCAATTCGATATGTAATTTTTGCCAAACTCATCATAAAGTTTCAGTGGTAATTGATTGCACTGCAGTGAAAATCCGTTGCTCAAGTTCACTTAGATTTGTACGTAAAAGCGGCCCATGAACTTGATCTTTTACAGACCCCAATGGAAGAAATTACATGGCGCCATATCAGGTGACTCAGATGGCTAACTGTGTAACATCAAGTTATCTAGTTCACTGTGACCAATCCAACTGCTAAGTAGCTCAGTGATAGTTTCTAAAACAGCTGTCGTGAAATAGCTTCACGAAGAACATACTATGGCCAATCTATTGTTTCCACTATAAAATTCCACATTTTCCCTTTATATTGATGCATTAATTACCATTCTGTGTCGTTTATTTTTTTAAAATATAGAATCTTAAAATCGGTTGATACATTTTGAATAAAACTACATAGAAGTCAATAAGATTTGATGATGATACAAATAAAATATATCGATAATTTTTCTAAATCAGATCCAAAATGTTTCATTTCCCCCAGTCGTGATAGTGCCATTGGATAAGAAAATGAAATAGAAAACTTAAAGTAACGTTGTAATTCTTATAACTGGAAAACAATATTCTAAAAATATTTTGGAATTAAAACTTCTTTGTTAATTAATCTATCTTGTAAAAAGTAAATACGTAATCAGAAAATGGAAATTTTAATAATGAGTAATAATGCTTATAATGAGGAATATATTTCCAAACTTTAATGTATAGAAAAATTAATTCAAAGTATTATTATTAAGTAACATTTACACACACACACAATTTGAAAAGTTTCAAAATTGAAAAAAATAACATAAAGAACTCACGCGAGCGTTGACCAAAATATGAATTATTACATGTTAATGATAAATTTGCGATTGTTGATTTTATATTACATGTATATACGGGTATATGAAATAATATTCGCAAATTTTATTTTACTTCATTTTATTTCGGTATGTTTTATATATAAGTTCTTAAAAATTAATACGAGACTTCGATTTATAACCTTTTCCTTGTGATATTCGGTTTAATTGGTTAAGTTATTTAACAATTGTGAATAAAATTTCTTTATATTTGAAATGTTCTTTATTGCATGGTTAATGTTTAACATACAGAAAATACTTTGTTTCAAAACGCTTCTAAGTTTTCACAGAAAATCTTACCTAGAATGCGCTTAAGGCTACACAGTACCCTAAAAATGACAAATTTATCGAAAAAATTTTTTTTGCATTTTCCTGTAGCCCATACATTTGGGAATCTTGGCCCCAAATTTTAGATCTATTAACCAATTAGTTTTTAAGATATTTGAAGTTTTCTGAACATTGTCAGTCAATATTTTTGACAGCTGAGGGGGGCGTGGTTAGTTTCGGTTTCATTTTAAAGCATTTTTCCATTCTTAAATTTAATTAATTACTGATATTTTTTAAATAATATCGATACTTGCAGAGAAGTAGATATTAACTTCAACTTTCACTACTAAAATTATTTATGTTTGTTTATATTTTGAGTTCTTGATGTGCTTATAGTTACTTAGCCAAAATTGATAAGAAAAGGTATTTCTCAAGACCAATATTTATTCTGCATATAATTTATATAACTGAAAAGCTATTTTAAATTGTTTAAGTGAAGTTTTTTCTGTTGATTAAATGCCATGGACAAAACTTTCGCAGCTTGAGAAGAGAATCAACATTTCTAAGAGATGGAGTACTGCTGATAATGACAATGCTAAAAAGCTGCTTTAGTGGATATAACTACAAAACTTCAGAATACAAATGTCTTAAATACTTCTGCTACATATAAAAGTATCTTTCAAATTACATTATAGTGGATACTGAATGTTTGTTTACAGATAAGTTTGGAATATTTTTAAGCAATATTTGCCATAGTGTATCTTTAAAACTTTGCTATGGTTCTAAGAAATAGATTTGCATATAAAGTGAATGTTGTATGTGTTAATTGTGACCAAACATAGAGTGAAACATGTTCATAACAATTAGTTGATGCTATATTACATCAAATATCAAATGTTAGCAAGCATCAATTTTTTAATGTTCCATTTGATGTAAATATGAGATTAGTGCAAGGTATGTTAAGTTTGTGACTTGGCTACTCATCGTTGGAAAAATTCTGCATGCATATGAATTGAAACATAATGTTTAGTAAAACTTTTAAAAGACATTATAAGCCAAAAGTTCTGATTGGACATCTTGTTGGGTCAAATCAGCCGTTGCTTTATATTCGTAAAGATGTCATTGAGGCGTAGGGCTCAAGGAATGATAAAGATATAGTCGGTATTGGAATGTCATATGATGGAAGCTGGTTGACAAGAGAACATACGTCAACGTCAAATATCGGAATAGGATATGTTATCGACTTGCTGACTGGCTTTGTGATAGACTACGAAGTAATGTCAAAGCGGTGTGGAGAATGTGAACAGACTAAATTTGAGCTTGGAGAAGAAAGTGCTGAATTTCGTATTTGGTACAAAGGACAACAAAATGTTTGTAGTACAACACATGTCGGATCATCTAGTGCAATGGAAGTAAATGCAGCTGTGAAATTATGGGAAAGATCTGAGGGTATTAGTTTCCGGGACACAATCTTGCTCTTTGACTCTTGGTGTTTTTACCAGTTATCATTAGCACGTGGAAAAAAAATCAGGTATTCACAAAGATTGGGTAAAAATAACAATCAACAAAGAATATTTGCCCAAAATCTTGCCTATTTATCAACTATTGCCTATTTGCCAACTAAATTATTAAGCACATGTGTCAGAGGTTTGACACACAATTCTAATGAAGCATTACATTCGATGATATGGGACAAATATTCCAAAGAAAATACAGCTTCTAGGAGTCGTGTTGATTGCCATGTCGAGTGCAATACCTGAATTTATTGTTGGAACATTAAAAACTCTTAAAAACATTTCAGGATGCTAATTGAATTTGTAACAAGTTTGTCATCAGAACATTTAGTGTACTTTACTCATTGTAGGAGAACCTATTTCAGAAAGAAAAGGAAATCTGCAAATTTTAAAGTTGCGCAGAAAAAAATAAAACTTGCTAAATTGCGTCGATTTAAAGTTCAGAAAAAATTAGGTGCTATGTACAAACCTGGTAGTTTTTAACTTTTTTTAAACTTTTATTTATATCATTATTATTTTTTATAAGTGTATTGTGTTTTAAAACTTTTGTGAAATTATTATGTTAACTTTAAGCTGAATTATCTGTCATCGTAAAAAATGCTATATCGATATTTTGCAAAAACATATTTTGAATAAATAAAAATATTTGCCATAATATTTAATTAAAGTAGTGTTTTCATATATTATATAAGTAGTTAAATAATATATTAAAAATTTAGATCTTTGCAAGTATTATTAGTTTTTGTTTTATGCCTTTAAAAACTTTAAATGCATTTTTCTCAGACTTTTATTTTTGAAGATGTAAGTGTTTTCTAATCCCTAAGGCTTTTTTTCTGTTCAAGATAGAGTCTTGAAATTTTTTATACATACTGAGATATATGTGTTCTATAAAAGTTAGTATGGATTTAGGTCTGGGATCCCTAGTTATTTTTTTAAAAAATGTTAAAGTTAATATTTTAAAAATTTTCCTGTTTTTTCCAGGTTTAGCTAGAAAAATAATTATTAAAAATCAACAAGGGAACAGATTTTCAAATCCATACTAACTTTTGTTTGCAATAATGTATGAAATATAAATCACTCAAAATAATTAAAAAATTTCAAAAATTGTGTATTTTATAAGGGTTTAAAAAAACTTCAAAATTTTTAAATTTTTTTAAATTTTAAAATAAGGACTAGTTAAATTGACTTTTTATTTTCAGAATCAGTTTAATAATATAGTATGAAAACAATACATAAGTTAATTTTAATATTACTGTCTCCAAAAAAATTTTTTGAAAAAGAGTACCGTGTAGCCTTAAGGAAATAATGTATGTTATGCAAAACCTATTTTTATATCAGTCAAAAATTTAATCAAAATTATTATTTGTACTTTTGTCCCTAAGAGAAGGAAGGTGACATGATTTCAATATTGTATGTTTATCAATTTTTATATGAGAGCTACGAGAAGAAAAGTAAAATTTTATAATTACTTTACGAATATTTGTATGCTTAATTTCTTCCCATTTTTAAGAACTTTTGAGTTTCACGATACATTTATTTAAATTAAAGAAATACATTAACAACGAAATACATAATTTTGGAATAAAGGAATTTACAAACCATCGAAACATTTATGAGTTGTTTCTGCTAAAAATAAAAAAATTATGTAACAAAAACATAATTTTACAGTAAATTGTATAACCATATTGTTACATGTTTTATATAATGTTTCCATCCATATATATTCTCAGTTTAATTTAAGCCTTTCAAATTTTATGAAAAGGTTCAATTTCTAAGCTTTATCTTGTAAAAGTGCATTTCATAATTTCACTTGTTTCCAAAAATAACTGCGATGATGAAAAACACCATTTTTATTAAAAACGTTTATGCTAATGATCAAGAGCCATCACAATATGAGTATGAGAAAACTTTTTTCAGTAATTCTATTTTATTTTTCCAAATGTGTTGCTTTTGGTTTGCTTCCTCATTCGAAAAGCAATATTTTCTCGCATTTATGGCATTTTAAAATCTTCTACTGAATAAAAGTCACTGTTTGGCGCACTTTCTATAGCATTCAACTTCGTTTATAACACCCATTATTGTAGTCCGAATCAATATAAAAGCCAGAGAAACGAACACAAATAAAATATGTCACTCCTCGTTTTAAAGATCGTCGATCACGTAATAAAAGTCTCTTTATGAAGCATAAAGTGATTTTCATGAGGTTTCCTTGGAATTTTGCGCCTCTCCAAAAGATAAATGTAATTTTGTGTTCGTAATAAATTTTATGAGGATTCCATTTATGTTCGGCCTTATTGTCATAAAGTTGAATGAGTTCACACATTTTTAGTTCAATATTTTCCTTTCACTTGAGGTAAAGTTATAATTTCTTAGATAAAAATATCATCATCCTTCTTACAGAACTGTACAACTAAAATAGAGTAATTAGTTCGTGGAAGCAGCTATTTTCGGATAGAAAATAATACACTTAAAAAGAAAAGATATAACAGATTTCGGTAGACTTGAGAAATTTGTAATATAGGATTACTCTTTCAATTTTGAATAATACAGAATGTCTAATTATATAAAAAAATAAGAAAATATAAATTATTTCAATATCTTGTTGGTATATGATCGGGGCCAGTCATCTGGAAGGGGGGGTGCGGCGGATGCTATGCACACCTGCGCCATGCGATTGAGGGGGCTCTAACATGATCCCGAACTAATCTAATGTATTCTTGCCAATGAAAACTTGACAATATTCTTGTTGTTATCAGTATGGTTTATTTTATCGTAAATGTTATTATAGTAGATCTATGAATTTCAACAATCTTGAAACTAATTCTTGGTGATTCGATTGGTTACTTTTTGTTATTTGAATCAAAGAACTCTCGAATATCCCCATCTAAACTGAAGCATATGTGTAGAACGCTAAATGTACTCTATATATTAGGAAACGAAAAAGAAATTGCCAAAAAAATAGTAATTTTTCTGAAGTAATTAATATATTAGCAAAACCAAAAATGTCACGCACTAAATAAGCATCTATTATTAATATATGTTCGTGTTAGTAATTTTTTTACTTTACAAAAATTTTAGCGCTCCAAATGGTTTCTTACTTTCAGGCCCATCTATAGAGAAGGCCGGTTGTACTTATGATCGTATGCATTGGTTGTATAACATATAACTGGGATTTAGAATTGCAAGATCTGTCTTTAGTAACCCAATCTATCTCTGTATCATGATTTCTTAAAGTTCATTATGTCTCTGAAAAAAACAAATAACTAAAATTAAAATTAAAAAAAAAACTTTATCTATTTCATTTCGAGAAGCTTTGCCTTTATGTGTTTTATCCTAAATGTATTTAAACACACATTAGTATTTTCTCTGTGAATATACTCGCATGAAATGTACTTTTAGATAATCAGTGGCAATACACTACAGAATTATAAATAATGACATGTGTTTTTATATGATGACCATTATTCCATTATTTAATCTTCATAATCAGATCAAATTTAAACAATACCCACAATAAAATCATCGTTAACGAATCACGAAGAAACGCACATTTATGTTTGCTTCAATTATATTACAGATTTTAATTGGGATGTGTATCATTACATCTTATGGTCTGCAAACATTTTAAGTGATTTTGGGATATCGAAATTTATAGGTGGATAAGCTCCTTAAGTTTAGTAAAATAACTAAAAGAACAACCAGCATAATTTTTGCCAGTATAATGCCGATACATCCCTGCGAATAAAACATTTCAAAAAGCTCTGCTAACATTACTTGCAGATACAAATATTTCGATGTTTTGTCGTCAGACTAAAAATGTATCTTTTAGTATTACCCCATACAATCAAAATAATAGTAAGCTAAAAATTACATCTAGTTTTCAATATTATCAATATGTTTTCAATATGTACCAAATAATATTTTACAAGATTCTACGAAGAAAATACTAATTGTAGAAATTTTACTCAATGTAAAGGACAGGTATGAAGAGAAAAGTAAGATTCTTACGATCAAACATTGTTTTGTTTTGTAATTACTAATTAAATAAAGTTTAAAAATTTAACAAATATTCTGTTTAAAAACATATTATGAGCTGAGTTCAACAGATTTTCAAAAGGACACATGTTTTACGAAAATGAAACCTTTTAAATAAGTAGGTCTCATAATTTAAAAAGACTCTATGTATATGCCCGTGCAAGTACCGGCCCATATGTTACTTATTTCATTTTTGCCCTTCAACAAGTTGATATTTTTCAGTCCTGACAGGAGATTTTGACCAACTGTTATTTTTAAATTGCTCATAACTATATTAAATTTAGTTAATAATTTTTAATTTTAGTTACTATACATGAACAGAACAAAATAAAATAGAGGCATGTCAATAAGTAAAATAATATATTTTGAAGAATCCAAGTTTCATATAAATTTGAAGTCTTCTGAGGCCAAATATAATTCATATCACTAAATATTTGTAAAAGGTGTTTTCATGAACAATTTGTTTTTGTGCATTACAAAATTTAAATAATTCGTATATTAATGTTGAGAATAACATCTGAAGAAGAAAATGAACATTCCGAATTATGCTAGCCATACTAACCATGCTTTTACCACATGCTAAAATGAGATTAATATGACTTAATATATTCAAAAGAGATAGACTAATTTTATCAAAATTATATGTTTGGTTCTATTAATCGCATAACTAACATTACACATCATTAATATGTTTCGGATGGTTTTTAGCTCCTGAGTTGGGAAAGCATAATTTACCTATCATTTTTACCACATATATCTTAATTGCTTAAATTTCTTTGAAGCCAAAACTGACTTGCTTAACTAATCCTCCGAGATGGAATAAATTTATATGACTATACTATTCTAAGATGAGCACTATGGAAGGGAAGATTTCCTTTCTCGGTAAAAAGAATAAGAGAAGATGTTTTCTCTCCTACCTTCAACGTTAATCGTATTCTAGAATAGTTTGATAAAGCTAGAAACAAAAATAGAGATTTAACAAATTACTTAGCGATTGATCGAAGACAGATTTCTTTTCGTGCTCTTGGTAACTGCATCCAAACATGTTTCAAAATCACTGTAATCTATGAATCTTGGCATTTCAGATGCGGAATAAATAAGGTCGCCTAGACTTGGAGTCAGAAAACTGTTTCTAGAAACAGCAACATTTTCAAAAATCAAATAAGAATTGGCAGAAACATTACTATTTTTAATATTTCATTTTGTTTACTGAGTTGATAGTTTTGTTTACTTAAGAACTCTTCAAATTTGGAAAAGTATATCATGGCTGTGATATTCATCTTTTCTTTCAGTGATACTATTTATATGTTATTGTTTCTGACTGGCCTCATAAAATCTACAAATACAAACAGTAGAAAGGAATAAAATAATATATTTATGTTATCTAGATTTAAAGCCTGCATACACCCAGGTGGTATTAAGAATTGTAAAATAAGAAAAGTCATTTTACGGATCAATTACCTCAATTATCCAAAATTTAATTTGCAGAACTGCACGTTTGAAATAGATGCTTATATGCAAAGTTCTAAATGAAAACAGACTCTGTCATATTCTCAGCTTTGTGACATACTCTTGTTTATTCGAGACCGTGAGAACTTGACCTTTTCTGGAAAGTACAAGAATTGATTTGGCTGCTCAGTTAGATCTTGTTATCTCAGAGAACATTGATTAAAAACATGATGTTGCATATTT
>BMAW01058721.1:0-39889 GCA_019974015.1 Nephila pilipes | reverse complement strand
AGCCATATCTTATGTATATGTGCCTTAAAAGCAATCTAAAAGGGATTATTATAATCATAATATTAAATAATGTCAATCTTTTGAACCTAACACAGTGTCTCCTAAATTTTATGCCCACTTATTTTTACTGACACCATTTTCTTAAAATAACAACATGTTATATATGATTGCTCTCAACAGATAAGATGACCCTCTCTTCTTGAAGGCTGAATGTGTATTGAAGCACAAGAAAAGCCTGGTGTAGTATGGCGTACTAGAGCCACCACTAACGATGATAACTGGAAATGTATCCTGCTAATGTTGAGCCCCGGAATTTCGCCTAAACCTTTCTCTAAATTTCGAATTTATTATGTGAAGTCTTAAAACATTCGAAGGCGTCTGCTTTTGAAATGGTCTCGATTGTGGTGAGAAATAACGTTAATTATCAAAATGTACAATTGAAATCACATAATTTAATAGCTTCAATTTTATTTCAAAATCACTTTAAGAAACTCTTCAAAAGTCTGCTCTCGAGTATTAAAAGCCCAATTTGTATTTAAGGACGATATATAACATTTTTATCACTCGTAAAATTTAAAATTGTAAAAATCACTTTAAAAATTATAACAACAGGAAATTCGTTGTTTTTTCCTTTCAAAGACTTGTGCACTTTTTCTCTAATTTAATTTTTTTTCTGGCCTTATCAGTTCTAGAAGGAAGATATTTTCATTATTACATTTGTTTCCAATGTTGCAACAATATGGTGTAAAATGATTTTAAGATATTGATGTTTCACCGTTATTCAGTAAAATTTTAAAAATTTTGTTTCCGAAATTCTTAAGCGAAATGTCAGAAAATATGTTTTACTTTTAAATAGAGAAATAAAAATGTCTCCATTTTTCCAAATTCGAGACTTGGTAATAAGGAATTTCTATGTTATATAATTTCAAATGATGTATTTTACGACCTCCTAGTCCCTGTCTGAAAATGAAATTACTCTTTTCCATTTCGATGGAAAAGAAATACAGTAGCAAGCGTTATTTGCAAAAAGTAATTCAATTCTAGAAATTACTTAGGACATATTTTTTTACTTCGGGATTTCTAGATTTGCCAGTTTCTAACAAACAGGAATAATTTACGCTAGTAGTGATAGGAACTGTAGTGGCTAATAGTAAACAGAAACACATCCAAAAGAACCATTCGAATAAGTATGCCACTTCTGAATTATTAAAACACTTTAGTTAATAATTTATAAATAAGAATTTGCTATTTGGTAACTTTTTGATACAGAAGTTTCCGAAAAGTCAAAATTACTTCTCTTTCATTTGAACATCCTCAACCTATCATATATATCCTGCTAAATATTTATGTATGTTAAACTCGATACGGAATTTCAAAGAATAAAATTAACGTTAAAATTTTTTAATTTTAATTTTATAAAACCCAAATCAAGGGTTCCAAAATATTTATGTTCGAGGTATGACTATTAAATAACAAGAGTTGCGTTGAAAATATTTTATATTGGTTTGATACATATTTACTTATTATCACCTTCAATATACACCCCTCCACTTTTCGTGCAACGCTCCATGCGAATCTTCCATTGATCGTTACAATGCTGGAAGTCTTCATCTATCACTCCTTCAGGACGCATGCCGCTTATCCTTTCAAAGGTTCAACGTCGGACATCTTGTTCCTTTTAGTATTGATTTCACCTTAGAAAAGAGAAAGAAGTCGCATGGCGCAAGAGCATGCGAATAAGGTGGCTGGTCTAACACTGGGGTACTGAACTCGGCTTAAAATCTCCCGACGGACAATGTTAAATGAGCCGGTGCATTGTCTTGGGGGAATAATTTACCATAAGAATTCTTTTTCAATTCTTACAGTTTCAGCACCTGCTCGAATACTTAACCGACGGTCAGATCGGACCATATTACCGATTCTTTCGATATTGACATCTATTTTGGACGTGGAAGAACGACCAGGACGTCAATCAACTTCAACGCCTTCTTGGCTATCCTGAAAATGCTTAAACCTCTCAAAAACACGTGCGCAGATAAACATTCCTTGTCATACACTTCTTTTAATAAATGATGAGTTTCAGTAGCGCTTTCTTCAAGTTTCTAGTGAAATTCCACAACCATTCATTGCTCACTTATCATTTTTCCAGCGAAACAAAAAAATAACTCCAATGCGAACGAACTACGGATTTGTTTATAGAAACGAGAGGCACTCCATTCGAAAAAGAAGGCTTCACGCCAAACAGCTGTCATTGCTGGCGTTTAGCGCATGCGTAGTTCTTGTGTAGCAGCGTTGGTCCCTTTTTTTTAATAGCCACACATTGTATATTATTTCTCAATTTACATTAATTCTGTAACTCGCGGTTTAGTAACCATAAACTCCGATTGCCTTGAATCAACGACGTATTAACATTTAGTTATGTTTATAGATATCCAGTGTCCGTTTGTGTCTTGCGAAACATTTAAAAAGAATCTTAAAGAGAGATTTTTAAGAAAAGTATCAAGAACAACTTTTCAAGCTACTTTAACAAACTTGATTGTTATCACTCTTGAATGATTCGTCTGTTTTGTACAGTAGTTATTATTTTGTATCTGCGTGCGATGTTAACGAAACTTCAGATGAAGAAATTTGAAACTAAATTGAAAAACGTAACTACGAAAGCTAGACAGCTTATTTTATCTAATTGTCATCTTTTTTAATCAGATTTGCCAATTTCTATTATTCGTGAATACTTTCCTGTAGTAGATAAGAAATAAAAGTATTTGAAGAGGAACAGAGTTAACATAAACACTGATTGAATCTTCAATTCGGAACGAAGCCTTGTTGCTGTGAGAGAGACGTGAGACTTTTTTATTACAACTTTATCTTTCAATCAATATGCAGCTTTTGTCAATTGATTCTCCATAAAAAAAAATTGCGTTATAAGCTTGTCCTATATTATTATAAATTGATGTTATAATTTTTTACTGTATTTAATCAGAAATTTTTAAAATTGTTCTTATTTCTTTAATTTTCAGTATTATTATTTATGTAAGAGCATTAAAAATTTGAATTATTAAACATGTATAAAAGTGAGAAATATTTTTTATGCACCTGAATAAATTAGTTATTGTCTTAACATTTTTCTGCATCCTATTAGTTGCTGTACTTCCATTCTATTTATTATCATTTAATTCTTAAAAATTATTTAAATCTAATATCAAATTTCTTTTATTTATAATAATATTTAAAATAATCTTAGTAGAAAAATAATAAATTACGTAAATAATCACAAATTCCACAGCAGATGTGATAGAATTTCTATTCAAAGGCTGCACTTTGCAAGAAATATGATTAAATATGTTGGATAAATAGTTTAATTTGATAGGAATCTGAAAGTATGAATTCCTTTCAATCCGCCAACGCTCGAATAACTTGGACACCAACGGAACATCATGGGAAAAACGTGAAAAAACTTAAAAAGGTTATCGAAGACAAGTATCTTGTTAAATTAGGTAAGTATTTTCAATTTGTTTCTTTTATTCAACTACCATTAACTATTTCGTCCCTTGAGGTCATCTATACGATGAGCAGCAGTTATAATAAAGATAAGAAACAATAAGAGAAATTGATATCTTTACTTGATATCGACATTTAATTCGCAACTAAATTAATAAATTTAAGAAACTACACTATCTTCTCACACACCACTTACTCGTACTAGAATGGATATCATGAATGATTTAAATGAAACAATTAACAAGAATTTTTACATTATACTGAAATTTTATAAGAGTGGAATTGACATTTTTCTCATATACATTGTAGGTTTAGAAACACTGATTTTAAAAGAATATACAGTTTTTATTTTAATTTCATAATAGGATAAATGTATTTCAAAGTCAATTTGTAATATCTGAATTATTATTTATACAAAAATATAATCAAGTTATTTAAAATTGTTTTGTTTCTAATAAACATTTTTACCATTGTGTCTCTGTTAAGCAAATGGAAAATTTTCAAATCGTTTATAATGACCAATCATACAAATCCCAACACATATAAATCGAATATAAACTCTCAGAATGAAATTGTTATGGGTAATGTTAAATTAAAGGATAAAATAACTTTACTAAAATTGTGAATTTAAGCGAAGATCAAGACATATATTTTATAATAAGTAATATTCATTCTACTGTTTACAAATAAAAAATAATTATATTCCTTATCTAAACTAAATAAGATTCCTCATGAAAAAACCTCACAAATTATATTTTCTTTCATTTGGATTTTGAATAATTTTATTCAAGGGTATAAACATTCTTATTTTCATTGCCATTTTCTGGCAAGTAAATTTTCTGGTGGCCACATTGAATGTGTATTATTTATTCTATTTTAAACATTTCGCAATTTTTTACTGTTCGTTTAAAAAAATATCAGTTTAAAAGAAATTAAAGCATGAAATTTGTTTGCTTCCTTCAACGAGGATCGTTCAATAAATCATTAGCATCGAAAATGGGGTGTTTTAAGTAAGCAACATGACTCACTAGACAGGTATCTTAAGTAAGCAACATGACTCACTAGACAGGTGTTTTAAGTAAGCAATATGACTCACTAGACAGGTGTTTTAATTAAGCAATATGACTCACTAGACAGGTGTCTTAATTAAGCAATTAGACTCACTAGACAGGTGTTTTAAGTAAGCAACATGACTCACTAGACAGGTGTTTTAAGTAAACAACAGGACTCACTAAACAGTAGTCTAAGTCTAATTATTTCCATCACATAATTTCATTTTTAATGTCGGTTGAAGCAAGAAACATATGTTTATTTAGAAAAATTGCAAATAGTAAGATTGAAGGGGTGAATAAACACTTATATATATAAAAGATTTAACACCAAATGAGATTGAGACTGATTTGGATGAAGTTCATGGCACATCTGCTCCTGTGTTTGCAACTGTTTACAATTGGGTAAACGAGTTAAAACGTGACGTACATTCACAACAGATGAACGTCGTTCAGGACACCTATTGGAAGTGAAAGAATGATTGACAAAATCCACTATATGGTTTTGAGTATTCGACGAATCAAAGTGCGCGAAATAATTGAGATGACTGGCATATCGCAAGGTACAGTGTTTTCAATTTTGCATGAAAAATTGGATATGAAAAAAAATCTCAGAATGATGGGTGCTGCGTTTGATCTGTATGGAAAATAAACGCAATCGTGTGTTCGACTATGAGGCTATTTTGGCTCTATTTCATCACACTCCAGATGCGTTTCTGCTACGTAGTATAACTGTGGATGAAACATCGATACACTCCTACACTCCACAGACAAAAGTACACCCATACCAGTGGATTTTTGAACGAACTTTCAAATAACTTTTGGCGAACGGGCTCCCATGAAAACAAAAATGATGAAGCAAAGTGATAGACACATTTTTTGGGATGCATGCGGAATAATACACAAAAAAAGAGAAAACAGTAACTGGATAAAATTATGCATCGTCATTGCAGCTGTGGAGTGAAGAAATCAAGAAAAATCTGTCGTCATTTGAGAAAGAAAAAGATTCTCTTCCATCAAGGTGCACACTTGTGCAGGTTCGATGGCCAAAATGGGTCTAAAATTCGAATCATTACAACATCCACAGTATTCACCTGGATTTGGAACCCCAGTGACTTTTTTTTACTTCCAAGCTTTGAGAAACAGCTCGTGGACAACGAACAAAGAAGTCATTGCCTAAAGATGCCTATACTTTGAGGACCTTCCAAAATCTTACTTTTTAGATGGTTTTTAAAAGTTTGAGAAACCTTTGGAAAAGTGTGTAGAGGTAAAGAAACGGAACAGTGTGTAGAGCGTTTGAAAAAGTGTTTAGAGCTATGTTAAGAAAAACTCTATCTAAAATAATTTGTTTTTCTATCTTTTTCTAAGAATTTACAAAGCGACCCCCGTACTTCCGAAAATTTTTTAAATAAAACTGAGATGAGGGATAAAAAAATTATAAATAGAAACTAAACAGAGTAACAAATGACATGCGTGCAGTTGTTCGTGTAATTTTCTCATTAGTTCACAAAATTGCAAAAAAGAAAATTATTTAAAAATTCAGCACTAAATTTCAAGAAGCACTAATGATGGAAAATTAGATATTCATAGAAAAATGACGGTTTTTATGGTTGTGAACAACTATGGGGGTCAAAAATAATAAGTTAATATAACTAAGTTAAGAAGCTGTAGTTGTTTTAATTGTAGGAATCAGAACTAGTGATTCGGTTAGGTGAGACTTCATATTTAAATCATAATCTAGAGTTAACGAGTTAAGTGAGATTCGAGAGAGGGTGACCTTGTCTACTCTCCAAGGATTAATAAAATATTTTATCATCTTCCTGCGTATCTTCAAATGGAGTCTTGTAATTATTGTTTAGTACATTAGTTTGAAAGATGGCGGTAGATTTAAATAATGAAGAAAGAACGTCACACACAATTAATGTCGTAAGACGTCTTTAAAGTACTAAATGTTTAAAAACAGCTTCAATTAGATTTTCATTATACGGTTTAATTTAAATGAATGTGAGGTAAAACTGAAAGCGCTGTGCTTTTGTATTTTGTTGTGAATGCCCGTCTTGTCATCATCGCGAGGCGTGTGACTGGATTTAAAAGGACGCATCCTTTCAGTGTGTCACCAGTTTGACCACTCTGATTTAATTTAATGATAAAAGGATTTTTAAGAACTATATATTTTTTGGCATTAAATAATCTCAACTTTAACAGGTGGCTATGAGGAGTTGTACAAGTGGTCTATTGAAAACATTTGTGAGTTTTGGGCAGAGAATTGGGACTTTTTAGGAGTCATTTCCTCGAAAAGATTTGATAAGGTAAGACATTCGTGTGGTTTCATTTAAGTAATCAAACTAAGAGTTATTTTATCCTTTTGATTCAAAATCGAACGAGCTTCCTTGGTTGGAAAGAGATATGGATCATATAAAAGTATTTTCTAGGCTTTAAATTTGGAATTATTTGAATGTTTCACTTACTTAAATTCCGATTGAATATATTTAAAAATAATTTAAACTAAGTTTCTAAATTTTAGGAATTTAAAAGTAGAGTAAATTGTAATATATATATAACACATGGATCAATAAGTTCCGAGAACCCAGAGATGGCGCTCGTAGTAAACCAGTAACCAGGTCTTTCTAGAGTACTAACCTCTGCTTGAAACGTGTCAAAATTTAAGTCGATCGGACCAGAAACAGCTGAATTATCGAGGTTGGAGTAAAGTCGTTTTGTAGTTTGTTTAAAAAATGGAAAAAACCGAGTTTCGTGTTCTGATAAAACATTGTTTTTTAATGGGTAAAAACACCGTGCAAGCGAAACAATGGATTGAAAAATGTTACCCGGACTCTTGTCCATCAAAAGCAACGATTTGTCGGTGGTTTGCCGAGTTTAAACGGGGTCGTACCGACACAAATGACGCGGAACGCTCGGGTAGACCTGTGGAAGCCGTTACACCGGAAAATGTGAGTGAAGTGACAAAAACTATAATGAAAGATCATAAAGTGAAGCTCCGTGAGATTGCTGAGATGACACAGATATCATATGGAAGTGTATTTACTATCCTTCATGAAAAATTGAGCATGAAAAAGGTTTTTTCCAAGTGGATGCCGCGATTGCTTTCGAGGGAGCAACGAGTCGATGATTCAGAAAGCTGTTTATCGCTATTGACTCGCAACAAAAAAGATTTCTTGCGTCGTTACGTGACCATGGACGAAACATGGATACATCACTACACTCCAGAGTCGAAGCGGCAGTCATCTGAGTGGCGCACAGCTGGCGAAAGCCGTCCGAAAACGCAGCAGTCAGCTGGCAAAGTCATGGTGTCAGTTTTTTGGGATACGCATGGCGTGATTTTCATTGACTACCTCGAAAAAGGTAAATCGATCAACAGTGATTATTATATTGATTTGTTGGTGCGTTTGAAGGAGGAAATCGCAAAAAAAACGACCGCACAGTCTGGACTTATTGGATCCATGTGTTATATATATATATATATATATATATATATATATATATATATATATATATATATATATATATATATATATATATTATCATTTACATATAATTTTAAATTTTTTATATGGGACAAAACTATTTGTTATTTTTTTTCCAAAAACTAAGATGGTGAAAAGTAAAAAAAAAAAAAAAAAATGAAAAAATTATACACTCTATGAGGAAATGTATGGATTAAAGAAAAAAAATTGATAAATAATTTTTATTCTATTCTAATTTTTATTCTAACAGCTATTCTGTTAATTAAATCTTTCTTACTCCATTGTTAGGAATATTGAATTTTTCACAAAAAATTAATTTTTTCATTTTTTTCGCAAGCAATTTTTAGAAACTCTCCAATATTTACTTTAGTCTCATCATCAAAAATAGAGTGACGAGATTTTTCATTTTTATTTTTTAAGGAATAAATGTTTCTTCTAAATGTCTTTTTTTTAATTAAAAAAAATTAAGTTTGTGTGTATTGGGAAAAGTTTTACTCTTCAATTCAATGTAAAATGAATTTTGAAATGAAACTAGAGCACTTTTCCATCAATCACGATTATTATATGCAATTGCGTGATAAATCTAATTTTAGAACATAAGTTTCATTTATTACATTTATTTTTAATGAACGAAATAAAGAATTGTGATTATAAAAAAGTAAGTGAGCAATGTTCATAAATTGCTGGTTACAATATTAATTAAACTGTTTCCCTGAAACTTTTATACCATAAAAGAAGTGGTACTTTTTTTTATTTCATTTCACTGAATGCCGAACAAAGCATTACTAGTTTTTGTTGGGAATCATTCCGAAAGAGCGGTACTTCGTAATTTTGCTTTAAACGAAATTTATCGTGAAAAATAATTTCTTAAAATTTAATTCCCAATTATTTTTATCCAGCTGCAATAACTGTTATAACGATTATATCCTGTAGCTATTTTTTTTTGAAGATTCTACATTTCTATACATGTTACTTATGTCATTAGTTGTAACTATTAATACCATATCCTAACTTCCACTAAGTCATTAACTCGATATTTCTAACTAGATGTGGTAAAAATTACAAAGTAAATTAAGGCTTTTCTCATACTATATATCGCATTCGAAATATGAAAAGGGAATTAATGAAAGAAAAAGTTTCCGAAGACATTCAAACTTATTGCAACTTATGCATTCAAACTTCTAAGAGTATCAATAATTATCTATAAAAATATTTTCGCAGAAATTTTCTTTGAAAATGATTCATAGTCACAAAATTCATTTTGTGAAGTTTTCAATAATCATTATTTTACATTATCGCATTACAGTAAAGTGCATAAAACGATTTCAATGTGACTTTTGTAAAACACGTGTTTTTATGTACGTAAAGTTTTTAAATATGGTAACTATAGCGCTACTGTCACCATTCCATGCACGTGCACTATGTATATCTATTGGTTAATCACAAAAGCCAGAATTGACACATTCATCCGTGTTTAAGTTTGCTTGTGGACATTTAAAATACCTCACATAATAGAAAAGACCACTGATAGTGAAACACGCTCTGTGATTCGTTTTCTGCATGGAAGAGGCATGTGTTGCAATTCATTTATTGTGAAGTGAACACAATGAACTCCAAGCAGAAGGTAAATATCACACAGTAAGTTTGGACGCTACCCAATCTAACATGAATGATTTATTAAAAACATTTAAAAAGAGTTTAAATTGAGGACAATCATAAACTAACGACCTGACAAGTAATAGAAACAACATAAAAGAAAATAGAATAGAGAACCGGAAAAATTCATTGCGGCTTCTCTCTTCGATTGCTTTTCAGTGCTATCTTATATAGTGGATGGCACAAAAGAATTGAGCTCCCTTCAGCTTCATATCATTTGAGCTGGCTTGCCTTGCCAGAACAGCCGATACGTTCTCACAGTGGTAGAGTGACGCTAAGCTGGAACTGCTCAATCTGACGAAATTCATCGGGACTATTATTGAAGTGCATGGAGAACACATTGAAAGCAATGGAATGGTTAGAAAATGGATGAAGGTGTTTACAGATAGGAATGGAAGTATTCAACACTACCCCAAAAAAAGCAAAGCTCAGGCGTATATTTCATCACTCAAAACCTAGTGTACTGTGTGTTGAGATAGACAAGGGGTGTAGCATATGGAATTTTTGCCTCAGGAGGACGGAATAAATTTCGAAACATGTTGTGACATCGAAACTAAATTGCGTCGTGCAATTCAAAATGAAATGCATGTTCAATAACGGGATTGTTTTGCTGCCTGACAACGACCATCCATACATGGCTCTTCAATACTGAAATCTCATAGCATCATAGGGTTAGAAATAGTACAGATCTGATCTGGCACCAAGTAATTACTAATTGTTTCTATACTATAGAAAGAATTTAGACATTCAACGTCATGACGACAATTATGGTGTCATAACAGCATTACTGGGTGGAATACGGAAGCTGGTTGTATGATACGATACGTTTAATAATGGAAGTAATTGTATTGAAAAGTAGATAAAGGTACAGGCTTTCTTATAAAAATTAAATAGTAGAGAAGATTGTGCTTGTTTTTTAAATATCAAAATGATACTCGATTACAAAAACACGCTAATAATATAATATTTATGAGAAATCTTAAGAACTTGCAGATAAGTATTATTTCGTCTCTCAACATTGTATTCCTAAATGAATGTGTAAGACGGAGAGAAATGAAAACCTTCAAATCTTCAGTTAGAAACAGAAAATAATTAATTGCTAGATAATTCAAAATAACATTTTAAAAAATGAATACCCTTGAAATATTACGCTGACTTTTAATATATCTTCAATACATGTTCTTTTACATTTTTATACAATTTATGAGTATATGTAACTGTTTTATATATAAACATGTTTCTTCCGGAGTATGCGTTTCTTGGGTGATGCTTTTTCTTATTCTTTCTGCACCAGGTGGTAGATTTGAATATTCCCATGAATGATTTTCCAAAGTGGTTCGAAGGAGCCAAACTCAATTACGCGGAGAACCTTTTGAAATACAGAGATGACAGACCGGCACTTATAGTAGACGGTATGCATTTTTAGTACTTTTAATTTATGCCCTAATGTATACTTTAGAACTTTTCTTTAACGTTTAATATTAATTCATTACTTGCTATCTCACTGAACTCCAATCATATTAAATTAGTTTTTTCATTGACTCGCCACATAATCAATTTCGACACAAAAAGGGTGCCCTTGAATACCTCTTTTGAGTTAAATAAATAGTTAATGCATACAATTTTGCAAGAAAGCTCTTCATTTGTTTCTGAAAGCAGTGCCTCTGATCATTGGTAGATTTGCTTCTGTATTTTGACTTTGGGCAAGAATCCAATCTCCTTGTTATTTTTCCTTTTTCCAAAAAAGGTCAATTGGAATCCAGAGTTGTATTTTCAGATGTTTTACAAAAAAGTTTTTGCAATCTGGAAAGGATTGGCGTGTTTCAGCCCTTAAAGTGCGAAATGGTTCAGGTGATGGGGCTAGATTATACGCAACTTGACCTATATATTTAAGCATCATGCCTGGAGTCACCCTATTACATTTATAAGTTTGGCAATGAACAAGATTTTCTCCATTTTGCCATTCAAGACTGTTTCATTTTTGAGATAATTAAAGTCAATATTCTATACAAAAGCTTCTTTTCTAAGAACTTGACAAGTACTTTCCCTAGAACTTGAGTACCCAGATCAATGAGCATCCCTTTTTTGTAAAGTCTCTAACCTAGAGAGTGGAGGCCTTCTTCCAGACAAAAACAAAAAAATCAGAAATCTAAGAAAATAAAACAAAATCAAATATATGTTTAAAACAAAAAGCCATCATTTTAAAAAAAACTGGACTTCATGTTGTATCTCTGCCCAAAACAAAATGTATCAATACTATGCTAATGAAGGCAAAATTTTCCTGTGGAAATATTTTGAAAATCCAATATTTTATCTCTAAAGATAATATTTAGATACACACGATATTTAATTCTAACTATTTTTCCTTCATGTCTGTATTTCAATCAAACCAATTGATTCATCTAAATTAAATGTGGTTGGTTTACTTCAAAAATTTACAGAGAGAGCAATTTTCTACTCAAAATGTTGTCAGAAACAAAAAGCTCAGATCTAAGAATAAAATTAACCGATAAATAAAAATGTGTTAAAAACAAAAGTCATAGCAGGAAAATAGCTGAAGTGCCAATACTTCTCAAGGGGGAATTTTTAAAAATCAACAATGCTACTAGTAGGCATAAAATACTTTTAATGAGAGCCTACATCCAACACGGGGAGTAAAACGTTCGAACATTTGTTAAATTAGCAGTATTGTTTTCATGCGGCAAGAATAACTGTTTCTAAAAGCCATATTTAATCAATAAATTGATTTTAAATAAAGTGGAACAATGCAAAATATCCATTAATAAAAGAATATTTTAATGGCGTAGGTAAATATTTATAACATTGATTTGTGGAGAGGTTTGACAAAAATTATTACATTTGTTGGAAAACACAAATATTGATGGGAAAAGTAGAAGAGAAATGGTCAAAAATAACATGGAATTAATTTTTGGTGGAAATATGCGTGCAGCTCCTTTCATGCATGAGCAAATCACCCTAAATATTTGGAGGATTACGATCAATAATGTGGATTTTTATAATAACGGACATTTTTCATGGACTTACAAATTTATATATCAAATATAAATTTAAAATATGCATTTGTAAAAGTTTTCTTTTTTTCTTTTAAAATTGCAAAAATTAAAATGAACTAATATTACTGAAACTCCGATAACAGCAATAATCAAACGATATGGATCTCCATTTTAAGTATATTTTTACTAACAACTACCGGATGGCATATTATACACTTTATTACAGTTAAGACTTTAAATTTCGAATTAATCTATTACACCTGTCGTCAAAAAACGTTGCATTCAGAAGAAAATGAAGTACGTAAATGCAAATTAAGAAATTGTTTCTCCTCTGTTAAATATACGAATAATTAAAGTACCAGGCTCGTCGATGCTTTAGATCAGAACAAGCACATGACTTAGTACTCTGCTAAAGACCCTTTACATCCAAAGTGCATAATTGTGATTCTAACTAGTGTTTTAGGTTGCTTTTCGTTTTGAAGTTTAGAGAAGATAACGACAGTCATTTGAACAGTTTGACGTCTTTGGAAAGGATCACATTGTAGGACTGTATAAGTCCTGAAGGTTGGCTTCTAATTATTGGCGAAATTGGATACGAGGAAATTATCGCTTATAACAAGAAGTCTCGGGGAGAGATACTCGGACTATAAGTAGAGTATATCTAAGAATTGTCCGGCAAGCGCGAAACATAACAACAGCCACATTTCTGGATATTGTTTACAATGATATGCTCTTTGCATCACAGTGCCTTTAGAAGACAATTGTATGCTTCTGAACTACTTGCACAAAGACTATAATGGAGATTGTCCTTACCCCCACAGCTAGAAACTGCAATAGTGTCACGAAAGAGCAACATGGAACAATACGAAATAGCAGCGTGTCATCTTTAGTAATGGGTCTTATTTTATTTTCGTGAGCATGATGACAACATCAATGTGTGCAGTGGTAACGTGGACAGAGCCGCGGTGGACTATTTGTTGTCACTCATCACAAATTCAGACGGCAGAGTGTAATGGTATGGTGCGTGATTTCGTACGATTCCCGATCACTGTCGGTCTTCATGAGAACTACTTTGAATGCTCAAAGATACATTAATGAGGTCCTTCAACTGGTGGCCATTCCTTTGTGAACACCCATGCCAGTCCTCTATTTCAACACGACAATGCTATAGTGCAGTGCCATCTCACACACACACACACAAGTGCTTACCTCGGAAATACATAATCTATGATCAACCCCCATAGAATACTTATGAAATGCTTTAGGTCATACTGTTAATACTACACCGATACCACAAAATTGGAAATATTGTAGTATCGGTAGCATACCAACGCTCAAGCTACATGAAACGAATTCGAGTCAATATATTACTAAGCATCTACGATTCCATGCAATGATGTGAGACAGGATGCATCAGAAATAATGGTGACCCAATATCCTATATAGATTTGCAATGATTTTGCATTTTTACCAATGAATTTTTTGCTTTACCTACACTCAGTTTTTAATAACTTGTTGTTGTTGTTTAGTAGTTGCTTACTTTCAAATATCATTTCAATCTCATTATTCGTTCTAAGTGCACATCGTTTTTGATGATAAGTCATTTTATCTCTTAACTAAACATTTATTTTGTTATCATTATTCTCTCTAAGTCATTCACCATTCTTTAAATTAGTAGCTAAAGATGTAAGACACAGGCATTTTTGAAATAATTGTTCAAATTATCATCATTCCCCTTAGAAAACAAACAAGCTGTATCTTTACAATTACTGAAAAGCTATTCGTTCTAAATTTCTCGATTCAATTCTTCTCCAAGCCCATTTGATCTCAAGGTCAAAACCTCAGCTGTCATTAATCAATAAATCATCCTTCGAGTAATCAGAAGCCTCAATTGTAATCATAGACACTACATTCGTGCTTTACATAAGATCCAACTGAGAATTAACCAAGTATTATGCCTATCATATCCCTCAGCAGTAATTTATAATATATATTACATATTTAAGCTAAATTTATGATTTCAACATTTCTAAAATATTTTTAGGGGAGTTTAATGTGTTTGCTCCAGAGTTACAGAGTCTCTAACAAGAGATTCAATTTTAATCGCTATGTGTATTTATCGTTCATTTTTCATATTAGTTCTGTTCCTAAGTTTAATTCATCGATTGATATTTCTCGTTTTTGGTTATTTTACAAATAAAAAAAACACTTGCTTACCTGAATTGAAAGGAGTATCCCCCCCATTGCCCAATAATATATTCTATTTCTTTCAAAATCTTTTATTATAAACTATAACATTCTTATTCCAAGTGCGGATAAATTTCTTATACTTGTCTGATTAGAAACAAACATGATTGAAGCTACCAACACGTATAACAGTGTTGTAGCAGACTTCAAATGTTATTTAAGTGTTGGTAGTAAAGTTTGCTGATAATAAAGATTTCGTAGCATACAGAAATATTTCTTATTTTAAGTTCTTCATTCAATCATATAGTACTAGAGTATGTGAAGTGTGAAATTCTTTTCTATAGCTCATTAAATTTCCTTGGATCTCAAAATTCTACTTATGAAATGAAAAATAGTGGAATGGAAAATAATAATAAAGTAAAAACCATTGTAGAAATTCATTTTTGTCAAATAATTTATTAAATACTATTTAACTATTTGCCATATTTTATTTCTTAGGTGAAGAAACAGAAATTAAAACTTATACTTTCGCCGAAATGTATGAAGAAACACGATTGTACGCAGCAGCGTTCCGCAAATTGGGTCTCAAGAAAGGAGACATCGTCATTTGTAAGTAATTTTCTCACTTCAAAATCTTGGAGAAATTCAGAGATCTTTATTTTTTATTAAACCAAAGGAGTTTTTTTTTTAGTTTGTAAGATACTAAGCATAACGAATTACATTGAAAACAAATAATTAAGAATTGATAAATATCTTAAAATAGTAGAACATTTTAATAAAACAGATCATCTTACATTGCAAAGTCTTAATTATTACTAAGAAATAACTGAGCCATCTAGATAAATTGATTTTGCATATTAATCGATTCTTTCGTGCATAATGTTGTAAGCTATAGCTATTACTTTAATTTCATTTGGTTTCAGGACGTTTCGGCGTAGGATAATTTTCGACTCCCTGGAGGGGGAAAGATTAGCTGACCTTGGTGAGCTCACTGTTCATAGGTGTTTCCAACCTATGAACAGTGAGTTCGAAGAAAAGTCGATCGGTCGCTTTTTACTGTGCTTGTACGAACCAGTGCTTGTACGTTTCTTTCGGGCTAGTTAATAAAGCGTTTTAACTTCTGGCGTTGTTGTTGAAGAGATCCGCTGCAATGTCGTAAATTGAAATAACCCTCTGTATGAACAAATCTGAGTTCAATCTGCAGTATTCTACAATTACGGCATTCGAAAGATCAAAATGTGCAGGGAGAAATGTATAACTCAGTGTGGTGATACGTAATGACGTCTAAAGAAGGATGCATGAAAACAAAATCTCGATTTCGATAATTTTTTGTAATAATTATAACTTAATGATACCCTGAGATAATAATAAAAACTTAACGTTACTGCGAATTACACTTCAATCAACGACTTCCTGAAAACAAAGAAATCAACATTAATAGCTACAATTTACATACATAATAATGTATATGCATAAGCATCGATTAATAGACAGAACAAGTTTCACGAAGATATCTTGTTTGCTTCTTAATAATATTTAAAACTTTTTATGATTAGGATGCCTGTTTGAAATGGATTTAACTCTTATTAAATATTTTTTAGAATGTTTTTATTTTCAATGCCATGAAATGGTGTAAAAGTTATACATACTTCAGCAAAGATTTATTAGTATTAGCTTTAACTGTTACTGGTTAAATATTTCGCATGATAAGTATAATTACACTTATGTCAGCTTAAAGATCATTTTTTTTAAACCCATACAATGAAGTTAAGTACAGGTTAAGTTGAGAAATCACAATATTTATAGACCAAAGTAACGTACTGTTAACGTTTGAAAAACTTTTGGGGAACTATAAAATATTTACTACAAGTGGAGCTACACATCCCCGCACTAGAGTGTGTCAAGTTTACACTACCACAGTCGCTATAGAATTTCAAGCATAAAGTGGGAAAGTAAGCAACCAGCCATTACTTTCCTTTACTGTATTATAAAGATTTTCATATACATTCCGAAAGGTAAAGATACATCACCTAACCATTTTGAATGCTTTAAATTTGTTCAATTGAAAATTTTCATCTTTAGCGATGAATAGAAATACTTGCAAAGAATAAATGTCTTTTATCCTATTACATTTTAATCCGTGGATTTTCTTATTTGTGGCATTATGCGATATTAAATTTGTAACGTCCTTGTATCATTATTTCTCCCGCTACCGTTATTAATTATTTACATAGTCGCCAATTAAGAGTACAACGAATATAAACTTGTTCAGTGATGATTACGAAGTTATTTCACTCAGAAATATGGATAATTACAATCCAAACCTGAACCTACTCGGAGGTCAGTATAGACGTTAGATCTAATGTTTAATATAATAACTAAATAGTTATCTTGAAAAATCAATCGTGTTCGATTCTTTCGAAAATTTATAGATGGGGATTCGAATCATTCACGCTTTGTTAATCATCTCTCTTTATTAATAAGCTTCTTAATGAGAGTACATATGTTTCAGATTTCTCATATTGATAGAATCAGCTCACTTCCTCTACCACTAATCAAACTAGCAGCCTTCGTATTGAACACTTCACAGCTTATATATGTATCTTTTCGATTAGATTACTCACTCTTAAGTAACTTTTATCTGATCTTTATAAGTCACGTTTTATTTATTGCGAGAGACGAATCATTTGCGCTTAATTCCACTGAAATATTTAACAATGTTATAACAACTGTTGCGCAGGTCACATGTCGAACAGAAAGGAAGCGGTCTTCGCAACGCAGGCCGTCATCAGCATCGGAGCGATTTGGACAGCGGCTCTACCCATGCTGGGAGCCCAGGTAAGAATGGACGCCTTTCATTTTGTCACATATTCTCAACGTAGGATTTAAAATAATATTCTTATCGCAGCTGTTTAAATGTAACACATCGATCAATAACTCCCGAGTCTAATATTGAAAACAACATTTGTTTTGCAAATTTTTGTTTTATTCATCAACATAACACCTTTTGTTACTCGTCCTATCGACTTAAAATTTTGACACGTTTCAAGCAAAGGTTAGTACTCTAGAAAGACCTGGTTACTGGTTTACTACGAGCGCCATCTCTGGGTTAGTCTCGGGAGTTATTGATCGATGTGTTATTAATTTTAAAAAATTTATGAATCAAATGCAGCTATATATTCTGAATTCGAAGGTTAATTAATTACAAATACATAGTTTCGAGCCAGTGCAATGTTAAGGGATGTAAGTAGAGCCTTAGTACTTTCAGGTATTATTTTTCCAGGTATTGCTTTTAAATCATTGTTTCCATCCATTACCCAGACGTTCAGAATTAGACCCACGAGAGAAAAATCTGCATTCACTACTGGCTTTTGTTTATAATTGAATGATTAGTATATTTACTATCTTTTGACTAATGTAACCTTCAGAATATAGTTTCTATAAAAGGATTTACAGCAGGTATTAATTTAACTGTTATTATGGAATTAATGCTGTTACATTACACACTTATTTTATGTAACTCTAATGTTATTTTTTATGCAGTTTAAGAAGTTTTTTTTTTTTTTCATTTTATGCAATAATCTATTTTTTAAAATCATTTACAGCTTGCTTCGGTACATTATTATCTTTGGTATTCACTAATCTTATTATTAATATATAAAAGATTATATTTACTTATTTTTTAATATAGAACTAGTAAAACTTGTATTTACATTTCACGGAATCTCATATTTAAATAAAATGTTTTAATTTTTTTGCCTGTAAAGCAAAAGGAAAACACATCAGAACTAATTCTAGTATTAGAATACCTAGATATTTGTCTTATATTCTCTATTTTGAGGAAGTTGAAATGTAATTTATGTAAGCAGTTATCAGAATATGATATATTATTAAATGATATTTTATATTGCTCAACATTTTTGTAAAACCGTTCGCCATGGAAAAAATGGATATGATCTTTAAAACATATCTTCATTACAATAATATGTACATACATTTTAATTTTTAAGAAAATATGGTCAAAATACCAAATTTAGTCTGTTAAACCTTTATATTCGAAATTTTTAGCGAAGGATTCCGTGATTTATAATCGTGAAAAGTATTTGATAAGTTTTTTAAAGAGAGTTCTTTAAATGAAATAAATTAGAAAAGGCTTGTAACACATAGTGATTTGGCAAAATTAGACCATAATCAAATAACTAAAGTAAAATACTCACAAGATCTCTTAAGATTTCTTAAGAAACGAAACTCAAGCAATTTCTTGAACCTTTTTCAAGTAATTGAAATAAAAAAGTTAAAAAATTAATAAGTATCAAAATAACAAAAGCATTGATAAAAAATTAGATTTCAAGAGATATACATTCCAATTTCATTAAATTGAAAATTCAATAAATGTTTTTTA
This sequence comes from Nephila pilipes, assembly GCA_019974015.1. NCBI lineage: Eukaryota > Metazoa > Arthropoda > Arachnida > Araneae > Nephilidae > Nephila > Nephila pilipes. Next base: position 20,598 of record BMAW01058721.1, on the reverse strand, counting down.
CTTTGCCACCGTATTTTCAGCATTTAAAAGTGGCCACTTAATTATTGAAAAAGAATAAATCTATTGAATAGCTTACTTTTCTGTTTTAAACAAAACAAAGCAAAAAATAATAATAATAAAAACGTCCGCCCTCTGTTTCGTTTCCTTTAAATTATGAGGAACTCGAGGTAGATTATTATTATTGTTTAAAAGGACATAGAAACTTTTACACAATTCTTTAAATTAATCAAATTAATCACATAAATTTACATTACTTTTTCACAAATTAAGAAATAAAAAAAGCAATGGTAAGGGTTTGATCTCCTGACTGTAGAAGAAAAAAAAGGAAAAAGGTTTCGAAATGCAATTTGATTAGTCCAAAAGAACCTGCAAATCAATATCATAATTTTTCGTGGTGATGTCACAATAAGAGAATAAGATCATCTTCAAGGATCAAAGAAACCTACAAGAAAACTAACGATATTCCACAACCCAAAAAGATTGTTCAGCATTCACGAATGATGTGGATTTACATTGCTATATACAGTTTTACTTTGATTCTGCTATTAAATTATAATACAAATAAATTCATTATTATTGTAACTATATAATTATTATTATAATCTTATTGTGCTTCCCTGTCTAATGATAAAACGTATTTATGGAAGCAATGATTGTATCATTTACTTTGGATAAAATCGCGACTTACCTAATAAGTATTTTTTTTAAAAAAAATTCAATTTTTTCTCCTGAAATGTCTTAGACAGTCCTGAAAAGATTCGAACAGCTGAATGCCAAGGTACTTATAAGCGAAGATGGATATCGCCTGGATGGTAGAGATGTCAACGTGCTGCCGAAGCTAGCTGAAATAGTTGAAGGTATTGTATATCAGCAATCCTAATAAAGTATCTTCATTGAATAACGTTTTGATATTTGTATGAACTGTAACTCATCTAAAATACTTTCTGTGCTTTCTACAACTAAAAAAGAAGATACGTACTTCTCGTAGTTTTAATAGCCTCAGAACAGCAATTCTTAATTAAGTTGTGTAAGAATTAAAACTTCAGTGAGCGAAATACTGACCATAACCTGAATTTCGATATTACCATAGCCACGGGAGATAAGAATAGCCACAATTTCTTGCAAATTACATTTTTCGTCTTCTTTTATCAATCCCTTCTTTAAGAATCCTCTTCTTTCTCAGTCCGATGAGTTTTCATTCATCATTTTTTGTCATCTGCTTTAATGTTTGCTCTTGAAATATCGAAGTGAAGTAAACAACGATGTCAAGAATACTTTGTTCGTGGTCAGTGGTTACATCCAAAATTTAAGAAAGGCTGATTTATTATTTTATATTGAAATGCATATTAATACATTTTAACACGTGTTAACATGTTGTTGTTTTGCAAAAATGGTGTCAACAAAAATGTCTCAACATAAAATAAAGGATACACGGTGTTAGGGTTAAAAGATTAATCTTTATATATAAAATATTTGTGTCACGTTGTTTATCTGCGATGTCCTCCTAAACTAATGAACGGATTTTATTAAAATTTTGCACACTGTGTACAGTTTGGTCCAAATTGAGAGATAAGGTAGTTTTTATCTTAATATATAGTCACGATATTTTTATTGCAAATTATTTGTTTAATTTGTGCTTTTAGGATCTGCCAATTGGCATTACCCAATTTCTTCTAAACCTTTGGCAACAATATTGTGTTTACAAAGCTGAAACTGTGTTTACAATAGAACACATTTAAAATGTTGGAATTGATTTTGATAGAAATTAATTTCAGTTAGGTATTTTTGATTTTATTAGTTAGCATTAGTATTTTGTTAAAATTTATGGTTAATAGGAAAAATCGAAATTCTGTTCGAAAGTATAAGTTTAAGGGAAACCGTTATTTCAAGAATGCAGATGAGAAAAACACTGATTGATGTGTTATAACAACATTAAGTGAATCAAAACTTCAGTCACATTCACAACCAATTGATAATTTAGAAAATAAAGATCATAACATAGTAATTGATTTTAAATTTTTAAAGAAGTTAAAGTCGGGAATAGGGTGTCCCCTAGGTGATTAGAGACTTAACTTGGCGACTTCCTAGATAGGTTGCAAAATGTGCGTGAATTTATTCTTAGGGTTATCGTAATGAATCGCCACTTTTAAATCATTATCGCCCCAAAAATCGCCCAATCGCCTAAGGGACACCTTATTCCCGACTTAACCTTTAAATGATTTTATTTCCTCATTTAATTGTCCTGAGTGTTTTCAGAATGGTATAAAGTTTTTCGGAGAATCAGTATTTGGCTTAGCATCTAATTTGTTACTAAAATGTCCAAACTGTGAACATTCCATCTCCTTTTGTACATCTCTAAAAGTGAACAAAATGCACAGCATCAACCTTGCATTTGTTTTTCGCTTGAGGATTATTGGAAATGGACATTCTGCTGCAAAAAATCTGTGTTCAGCTATAAATTTGAACATTCCAACTAAGACTCCTTAAACTTGTCTTGAAAAAAAGTTGGAGAATATTTCCATTAATATGGCACATGAAATTATGAATGAGGCTGTCACTGAGAGTCACGAGAAAAATAATGTTGATGAAATTGGTGTCTGTCAGATGGAACATGACAGCGAAGAGGTGTATCAGTCGATGGAACATGGTAGCGAAGAGGACATTTGTCTCTGAATGGATGTGTTAGTGCCATATCCATAGATACTGGCAAAGTGTTAGACATTGAAATTATGTCAAAAATGTGCAGATTTTGCCAAAAATATCCTGAAGGTAGAATTACTAATAAGTGTGTGAAACGTGGGATAATCCGGTGCCATGAACCCATAGGTATCTATCGCATGTTTGAAAGATCAACTCACATGAGAAAATTAAAATATGTCAATTTTTATGGAGTGGATGGGTGATTCAAAAGGTTTTGATTCGATTAGAAATATTTATGGTGAAAATAATGTCACAAAGTTTGATTGTTTAGGACACATTCAAAAGAGGTTCAAGGCTTCGAAATACTCGTAATATAATGATACTGGAAAAAGACTACCCCAAAACATAATGAACATCATTAAACTTAATTACATGAAACTATGCGACAAGCATTTACTGCATGGGAAAACATAAAATGCAAATGAAAGCTTTAATGGCATTTTGTGAAAATTTTTACCGAAAGACGTTTTCATTGAGAGAATTGTAAACTCTACGATTAGACGCCTACTTGGCCGTCTAACAATTTAATAAAGGGTTTCAAGGTTTGTTTGATGTCTTAAATGCAGCTGATTTGCAAGTAGGAGCAAATACATTGAAAGGGTTTGCTCAACTTGATGAAGAGCGGATAATTGAATCAAGACGACATTCATCTTGTAGGGTGAAAACTGCACGGAAAAACATTAGATCTAAAAAGAAAGGAAAATTTGACAAAGATGAGATTAATGAAGGTTTGACATACAAATCTGGGGAATTTTAGCCTACCACATAGGTAATTTAATGTAAAGGTACAATGATTTAAACTTTAAATGCGTTTTTCTCAAAACTGCTTTTTACGCATAATGTGTGCACGGTGACAGTGATAACTGAAAAAGTTATGAATATATTTGTTTGAAATTTTCTGAACCATATATCTATATTGTTTTCTAGGAAATGTACTCCAGTCATTCCTCTCTCTACTCTCGCCGATGAGATTAACGCATGTTTAAAACAATCGTTCTTATGGCGAAGTGTCAAAACACTTCGACTAACCATAAATATGCGCGTACAATTGCAAAAGAATCCATCGGCACAAATGTTTTCCGAACAATTGCTAGATATTGGAAACGGTAGAATTAAATTCCAACCAAAAACGCAATGCATTAAATTGCCAGCAATTTCTGCACTGTTGTTCAGGCAAAAAATGAATTACTTGAGAGTATCTTCAAGGACATACAGAATAATACTTGGATCATAACTGGCTCAGTAATCGGGCTATTTTGCCAGCCAAAAATGTTGATGTTGACGAAATTAACTTCCAGATGCAACATTTGATGCCAATTCTTTTAAATCAAGGGACACTGTTGTTAATGAAAAAGAAATTGTAAATTTTCCAATTGAATTTTTAAATTTTCTGGATATGCCCGGAATGCCATCACATAATATTCGGCTGAAGACTGGTTCACCTATTATTCTTCTAAGTAATTTGAATCCACCTCGATTATGCAATGGTACACGTTTGGTCACTAAAAAGATCACTGGAAATATTCTTGAAGCAACCATTTTTACTGAAAAGTTTATAGGAGAAGTGGTCCTGTTGCCACGCGTTCCAATGATACCTTCAGAATCTGCGATATATTTCAAACGGCTTCAGTTTCCAATTCGTTTATATTTCGCATGAATATAAATAAGTCTCAAGCCCAAACAATATCAATTTGCTGCTTAGACTTGGAAAATCGATGTTTTTCCCAATGGGAAATTATTTGATGCATGCTCACGTGTGGGAAAACCATCGAATCTATTTGTACTAGCAAGAGACATGATTCAAAGCTAATCGTTTGTGCACTAATTAGATATGAATTAATTTAAAATTGAATATTTTTATAATTCAAAATGATGAATATAATTATTGAAAAATAAGAAATAATCTACGCTACCTACCTCATTTAAAACTGTTATATGCTATCAACTAGAACTTTGTAAATTACTCTTTTATTAAAAACTATACTTGAATATGAGATGAATAAAATATAAAATTCAAAATTTTTTATTGATTTGTGCTTAATATTAACTCTTCGAAAATTTTCATCAATCGCCTCTAAATTTTGACATAAGGTTCAAATCTCAATCCCGTGGGTTTTTACATCGTCTACAACATTTTTGTCTTTATTCCTAAATAATAATTTGACCGTATTGAAATAGGTTACTACGATGTAATTCAAAGTATAACTTAGCAACGCGTGGCCGGGTCAGCTAGTATTATAATACACTAAGATTATGATATCTACATTTAGTTTACTAAAGTACATTGGCATCGATGAGATGTATTTAATACTTTATCGTCTGCTTTTATTTTATTATAGGAACAGAATGCTATAGTCTGCTTTAGTTATTTTTCCTTTTCTCTTATTTTAATATTTAATTTAATAATTCAGTTTTATTGCAGAATCGTTTGTCTTTATTCTTTTATTTGTTATTAGTGACAATGTTTTTTGTTGCTATAGAAAATTTTGCTTGAGAAAATAAAAATGCTTGAAGAATTTGAACAATTGCTCCTGTTGAGCCTAGGATTCAGAAGTACGTTTGCTTTGCGTTAATTAATATTCATTTTGAATAATTCTACCTTTTCGAAGATTTAACAGAAAATAAAACGTTACCACTTGTTGAAACGAACTTAGGAAAGCCAATATCAATATTTTTTATATGATTTATTTTCAAAAAAATTTAATGCTCGAGGATGGTTAAAAAAGTACCCTTGACAGGAATGAAAAATTAGGTAGTGTGAATAAGAAATCAAATAGAGATTTATTTTTCATTGATCGTTTTTTCTTTTCTAATAAATTAATGAAAATGCCACCCTTTGCATCCCAAAACTCGTCACCGTCAATTTTCTGGCCAATGAGACTGTCTACGCTTTCTTCGAAGCAATTTCAACGGAATTCAATTTTGTTTTGAAATATTGTCCTTGTTTAGAACGACGAACCCACGCCGACATGGCAGCAATCAAAAATCACTTGTGAATCTGCTTAAAATTTGTTCTGGTGTCGTTTTAAAGATGGTGACTCACAATATAACGCCAACTTTTAAGGGTCATTTGTGTTTAAACGCAAGTACCTTTTGAATAGCCCTCATATATAGTTCTGTTCCTTTTTTTCTCGATCAACAGGTTTGCCATCTTTGGAGAAAGTTCTCATAGTAGCTTCAAAACCAGAATCTCATTCTAAAGATATCACCAGTATAAGAAACAGGTAAGAAATTTTGGGATGATCAAAAAATTAAATGAAATATGGAATGAGTCTATAATTGTGTGGATTATGCTGCTCCAATTAATGTGTGTGAGTTATTATCGTGAGAATTGGTGTTTCGTGCGAGATCTCTGGGTAGAATTTTATCCATTTAAAGTTTCACGGGATATCCAGAAACATTTTTGTGTGTGTGTGTGTGTGCTTTCATAAGACTTTTTAATGCAATTAATTAATAAAAGAATTTTAAATAGTATTAATACAATACTTAGTAGGCTTTAGGTAAATATGCAAAGTAATTTTTTCAAATACTTTGAATTAATTTTAAAGCATATTCTTTTCCCATAAGAATATGGGAGAATATTCTCAACCCCATAACTTTTCTTGCTTCAAACACCGAGATAATGTTATCTTTTTTTTTTTTATTTAAATTATGCTACAAGAGCTCTTAACAATACTTTTAATGGCATTTGTTGTTATTTTATATCAGAAAACAATACTTGTTTCAAGCAAAGAACTTTTTTTTCGATTTGAGTATTACAGGTTTCAATGACGACGAGTACTATTTTGTTTAAGAAAGCTTCTTATAAACAGAAAAGGCATTTTCATTTCATAATAATTTGATATAACTCAATTTTCTTCGAGTAAACGGATGAATCTTAAACGTTTTAAGTAAAAGTGACTTAAGAACTAAACCTCTCACTCTAACTAAAGCTAATTAGACTCGAATTTTTTCATAACAGGAAACAAAAAAAAATCCTCCATTACATTTGAATTTAACTATGAACAGCAAATTTAGTTAAATAACTGATAAAATGTTTTAAATTCTATTTATCTCAATACACTTTTTATCTGGAAGCGAAAAAATATTTATAAAATTTCAGACGTAATAAATTTGACAGTTTTGAAAATTCTACCAATATCTTGGTCAAAAATCTAAAAAGAAAGGTACGAAGCAATAAAATAAGAATAATCATGAGCAACTAACACATATATAAATCTTGTATATTTTCTTGCCTGTAATAAGAGAAAATAACTCAATAAATATAACAATATAAGTAAAAAAATTATTTTAAATATTATACTTACTTAGCTGTTTTTCCTTTACTGTCGAAAATTTGAGTTTTCTACAATGAGAAGAAAAACATTTTTAAGCTTTTGTAAGTTTTACAATTCCAACTATTCGATTAATAGGTCGAATGTTATCTATACGAGGCATGTTTTTTAAGTAAGTACCATTTTGATCCATGAAAAAGAACAATTTATCTACTTATTTATTTTTATAATAAAGCATGCACCTTATTCTACTTTTCAACATATTTACCACCAATATGTTGTCACATATAACCAGTTTCTAAATTTCACCAGCACAAAAATCTGCCGCCTGATTCATAAAAAAATACTGCCGCTTTTCCAAAAGAATATCCATGAAACTTGTGGAAACTCATTAGATAAAAATGAAGTAAAGTTTCTGTTTCCTCGAACTTTCCCATCAATTTTCTGCACTCAGTCTTCTGTAATGACAGATGGTCTCCCATTACACTCCTCCTCATCAACATTAGTAGGCCATCTTTAAATGTTCTAACCCATTTTCTCACCATTCCATTGATTATTATGATTTTTCTATACATTTATTTAACCTGCTAATGAATTTCGGCAGCTTTCACAACGTAAGCTTGTTAAAAACAAATCACAACGTGTTCAATCAGATGGATTTTCAATTATCTGAGACATTTTAAATACGCACAAACAAGCGCAAATACAGACGAATGCTTTCGTACTGGCATCTTAGACAAACCAACATTCATAGACATTCACTGCTTGCCATTAAAATAGCAACAACAGGAAGGAATGTTCTGACGAACGTTAAAACCACATAAAAGGAAGAAGTTAGAATTGTAAATGATTAGAATTTCAGAGTATTTAGGCAAAGCAGGAGGGAGAAACGACCTCTGAAGCACTGCACTAAAGAAAAGTTGTGTAGTGGATTTCTCATTACAAAAACGCTTTGTAAGGTCGGAGTTTGCTCAGAATATCGTGTTTTGCTTCAAATAATAAGAAGAAACCATTACAGCAAGTGTCAGAATTCAATACAGGTACGCTCGATCCTATCGAGAGTGTGGATTATCGTTCCGTGATATTGCCCGTCTCAATGGTCAAACTCCAACCACTGTCAGGTAAATATGGAATCAATAATATGCTGAGGGTCATACTGAACTGCATGCGGGATCTTCTATCCCTCCCATGGCTAATGCCCGAGAGGACCGATATATTGTGAGGTAGGCCCTGCAAAACTGTACAACCACATCACTGACCATTTGTCGGGAAATTGTCACGTTTGCAGCACGCTCACTATCCACTCGAACGGGGGACGACGCTTACAGAAGCTTCGACTGTCATCACGATGACCATTACTTCAGCTTCCCTTGACAATGTAGCACAGAGAGAGACGGTGACTCTGAAGGCTCTTAACGACAAAGCTGGATACAGGAATGGCACAAAGTCATCTTTTAGGCGAGCCGCGGTTCTGCGCTAGTATTCTGGTTGTCTTAAACGTGTCTTGAGGTACCGAGGAGACCACTCATCACCTGCTAGCATTCGATATCAGCACAGGAGCCCTGTATTCGCTGTGATAGTTTAGGCAGCTATTGGGTATACGACACGCACATCTCTATTTCGGATAGATGGTTATTTAAGCGCAGATCAGTACATTTCTCACATCTGACACCCAGGAGTTGTGTCCTATCTTCGAGAACTACCAAATGCCATCTTCCAACAAGATAAGACCACATATTGCATGTCGTGTTCTGATCTTCCTCGACACACAGGAGTAAAGATCTATGAAGAGGAACAACACAACTCCACTAAGAGTTCAAGAACAACTCCATGCAAGTTTGAAGAAGAATTAGAATAGCAGGAGGGTGCTTTGTTAGCTGGCGTAAAAGGCAATGTATGATAGTTTAGTTTGATGTTTGTTATTATTGTACTTATTAATATATTGTGCTGCATTAATACATAATTAAAGTTTGGCAGCTAACATAAAATATAAAAATGGCTGGTTATTTGTTGCATGGCTACTCTCACTGTCTTTCATTCACTCATCCAATGAGTGGAATTTGTTTTACTACAGGGTTTTCTATTGTTTCCCTGGCCTGCTTGGTCTCCAGATCTTTCATCCATTGAAAAAATCTGATAATGAGTTGTTGATATACTGGCTTGCCTCCCCTCTCCATCTAGCAAATTTCATCATTTTGTCTTCATGTTATACTATTCATGTATATATGTCATTTGTATTTACTTTCTTTCATGGTGTTGCAATTTCAATAACTAGCAGTGTAGATACTAAACGTGCATGAATGGAATTGTGTCGTTATAGCAGCCATATTTTAATACGGTTGTCATGTAAGAAATACGCCTTGTATATTCATCCAGTTTCCTTGGAGTTTTCTTTAACTATGGAACCCTTTTGTTGAGATATTGAACAAATCGTTATCATTCGCTAGCACCTTTTGAAAAATATAAGCTTCTGAGTCATGTCTCAATTAAAAAGTTACTATTTTTAAAAAATTTCATCACCTACATTAAATTAGAATTTTAATTTTACTTTAATGAAAACAGCTTCTTCTATTTTACATGTTATCTTGAAGGGTGAAACATTCTCAACAATATGCAGAAAGAATCCTACCTCTCGGTTATCCACCCTTATTTCTTAATGAAAATTTTACTCTTTCGTAAAAAAATAATTTAGTACTTGATCAATTCAATTTGTATCTTTTGTAGTTTACTCCTTTGAAAAAACTCAGTGCTAGGAGTGCTAATATCTTCTGAGAAATAGTTATCAACTGAAATACGGACAGATAAAAATCATTTGTACTGTAATTTTAGATATTTGAGGGAAATATAACTTTATTTTTCCGTTATAAGAATTTGAAGAACACTTAACAAATAGCAATACAAAATTCCGTTACTTTTTTACATTAATTTATTTATAATCAGGTCGAGAGCAATTTGTATGAGGCACATGAATAAAAGAAAATAATCCAAAAAATTAAACGAAATGTTTTTCAGCTGCTTCTTTGAAGAGTTTTTGAAAATGGGTATAGAAGACGACGGGTCTGTTCCACCAATGAAATTCGAGCAAGTGTCTTGCTCTCACCCAATTACAATCCATTACACTTCAGGAACTACAGGTCTTCCCAAAGGCATTGTTCATGGAAGCAGCGTAAGTTACAGTGAAAATGAAATTATGAATTTTTCAAATCGAAAATAAACGCAAATTTATTTTGTAATATAAAAAGTTTTATAAAATAGGTGAATGACAAACAATTCACAGACACTAATTCTCCGTATATTCTTTATAATATTTACTCATTTTTCCGATCAGGTTTGGATACTTCAAAAGTGGTTTTTTAAAAAAAAAATGAGGTATGCATGAGATAAATGTATGATTCAAGTCAAACAATATAAAAAGTGAAACTGTCGTTTTATGAATTGAAATACATATCTCAAAACGAAATTGTTCCTTCTGAATTTATTTTTTAAATCCTAGATGACACCCACATTAGAATTTAAACACCATCTTTAAAGAATCGTAATAAAATTTTATTTTTTGTTATTTGATAGTATTATAAAGTCTAAATTCAGAATCTCTTTTGATGATTTTACCAGTGTTTTCAAATACTGCTTTGAAATGAATCATAAGTCCAAAATTATGTATGAAATAACAGACGATAATATGTAATATAATCTTTCATTAATGCCTAGACCTTAGTGTAGCATCTCCGTTTCTGGTTCTTATCACATGATTCTTCTTTTTTTTTTTATATATCTGTATGAAACTCATAAATAGCTGAGTACTTTGTGCACTTCGACAGCCAAAGCTACACATATTTACCGAGATTTCAACAAATTTATATCGTTTACATATTTCGGCAAGACTGTGATGAGATGAGAGAAATTCACCGATGAGAGGCAGATGAAGGTTGATCCTCAGCAAAGCTTTTGGGCAATCAATGATTTGTTTCGGTGAAGGTTGTCTATATACATCCGGACACTTTACTTCTGGAAATAGTTGTACATATAAAATAATTAAATGCTTGTAACTTAAAATCAATATCTTTTTCAGAGAGATTTTATCGCAAAATCTTTATTTCGCCTTCGAATGGTGCATCAGGTAAGAAGTAAAATTGAACTGTTAAATTACACAGTCTGTGACATTGGAGTAGTCTCGGTTTTCTCTTTATTAACCTCAAAAATATTTCACAATTTGAAATGAATAAAATAGCAACTCTTTGCCAACTAGTGAAACGTGATTAGGTAAATAGAAAAAGATATGAAATGTTATGAACTGAATCAGATATATTGATATATAATAAGTGAAATAAATTTGATAGGAAACAAAAGCTAGGAACAGATGATAACGAGAAACTGATAGATGTTTGTAAATTAGAGTGAATGGTTGTATTTCATTGTAAGAAACAAAATTGATTAAGTAACCGACTTCTGATTAAAATAATAGGAGTCTAATTGGCTGCATTGAAGAACTATTTCAATCGGTGTGAGGGATTTGGAAGCTGAGACTTTATTACTTATATATAAGCAAGAATATGTTACAAAGTGTATATTAAGAGTATTATACTCTTATAATCATAAGAATAAATAGAATTAAGAGTTATTCGATGAAGCAATTTTATTAATCTGTGCAAATAGTTAGAAAAACTGTGTAACGTCTTTTTCTGATATCTCTACCATTGGATTTTATTAACTTATTGATTATTTAATTAGATTTTAATACTTTAATTATTAGGGCAGTTAGCTAAACGAAAATATATCGCTTAAATACACGATCCTCTGCAAAGGGGTGCCAATAATCTACTCCCGCCAGAGTATCATTTGTAAAATCCGCTGACTGTACCAGCAATGTATTAATGCGCACGAAGTATATTTGCAGAGGTTCTGGAACTCCATGCACAGTCATGGAGAAAAGATAAGGAATACCTATAGGAATAATTATCATATAAGAAAACATGGTCTGAAATGACACTTTCCTGTGACAGATAAGAAGAAGTGGGGGTCATTTTGAATAAAGTAGCTACCGCGAAGGTGGTTCGTATCAACAAACCCATGTCCGAATTGATATCTGCCCACACTTAAGCAGCGAATAGTTTTGTGCGAAAGGTGGTCTAGTTTAGAGTTATGTCAAATGTGGTTATTTTTAAATAACTAGCTCCAGCGCATTAGTTTCCGTCAAGTAATATGTTCCAATATTCAACACAGATAATAATAGACTTATATATTTCAGATTATATGTTTTTCAGAATCATATTACTTTCAGAATATATATTCTTATATTATGTTCCTTACAGAAATTGAGTTCATATTTTCTATTTATTTCTTTAATATATACTATTTTATCATATTACTTTTGAATTATATTCTTCTTATTCAATTGTAATATGCAATTTCAATATTTCATTGGTCCTGGATTATGTTCGATTCATGTAAATTATACTCAATCGACGTCTCCAATGAGTAATGGGAGCTCCCGGACACCCGTGCAATAAACATAAAAATAACAAAATATCGAAAGAAAAAACATGAAATAAATTTGGTTTATAATGCATTAGTTACTTTGTAAATTTAACAAGTCTAAGAGAAAGTAATCTGAAAGTTAAAAAAAAGTATTTAAATTTTTAATGGATGTCGCAATCAACAAAACTCTGCAAGCTACTCTCGGACACATATTTGTCCATCTATGGTATATTTTCTACGAGTATAATACTTTTAGTACTTTATATAATTTCAATTAGTAGATGTTACTTAAAATTATTTTGTTATACTTAAATGTACATTTTTAAAAATTGCTGTATCTTTTAATTGTATTAAAAATATTACAATTACAGGTTCTGCTGCCTTTAGCGAATAACTTCTTATTAAATTGTGATACAAATAGAGAGTCAAGATGGATCAGTACAATGCCGGTAAGTTCTGTCAAATTTTGTACCATTAGTATTATAATGGGTATTAATGTAGAAGAGATGAAACAGTTTTTAAATGAAGGAACGATTGACCACTATTGTTATAATATTCATAATTCTCGTTGCAGTTGAACAAAATTCATATTCCCGTCAATGGCTTAAATGGCACTAAGGTATTGTTACAAAAATTCTCGGATCACGTGTGATTGTATACGAGTGAAGTCTACTAAACACGGAGGATAACAGTGAATTGCGCTTTTTTTAACAAACATTCTGGACAAAGGTTGCAGAGTTGGGACAGTAATAGAACAAACAGAAGCATAGCATTTGTAAAGATGAGCGACACAGAAACAGGAACAAATACAGCACTTGTAACGATAGTCACAGTTGTATCCGCAACGTTCAGTTAATCAGCTTATTAGTTCGCGCAATGGACAAATCTTCACCTTTATGCTTTGCACTTCCAACGCAAACTCAGTTCCCAGCAGACTCAGACCGCTCCAATAATTCACTCGGTAGATCCACTTCCAAGTGCCGACTGCTTTCTGTCGATTTTCCGATTGATCTCCAAAGTAGACTCCTCCGCCTCAGGCTTTCGGTGTATTTACAAACATTCCGGTCAGGTGTGATGTCACACGAAAAACTCTAGAAAAGTCAGTAACTTTCTTCCCAATAGAGATATCAACTAGATTCTAGCACTTTCTAGTATGTTCTATATGTCATCAAAGTCGCCCTACCATATCGCCAAAATAGTCACCAAATCCATCGCAAAAGAAAAAGGGATCATTGCTTCACCTTTTCTTGGATGACTGATGAAATATCTGTTAATGTCTTTTCCTGTCTAAGAGAAACGTTGCAGGTAAACGTCATCCCAAGTTTGTAACAATATAATGACCGTCTCTTAATTTTTTCATTTAATTAACCTAATATTCTAGAAATAGAGCATTTATTTTATCCGTTTCAATTTGTATTTCAATCAGTTAAACACGGTGTTCTCAATAGTCTACATTTCAAATTTCATTTGAATCTGATCTTTAAATCTAGAGTTATTAATAAAACAGTACCGGTAGAAGGTCACGTAATGTATGTAACAATTTATTTCAAAACAGTAACTATTCTAATCTTTAGAAAATATTTGAATATTTCGGGTAAAAATTTTTTCCATAATAAGTTGAAAAAATTGAAAGATTTTTTTAAATGCATTTCTAATTGAATTCTTGTGCCACTATCACATTATTAGCAATTCGCTTGAACTTGATTTCTCGAAACCGACCTAGTCCGCGTTCAGAACATTACTTCAAATGCTTATCCGCTTGCAGTCTTGCACTTTCCTCCTCTAATTATGCAGACCCGAAATAGGTGAAAATTTTTAATTTATTGGAATATACTCGTCCTAGCTTTCGCAGCGGTAAATAGGGAATGTTCTAATAACAGCTATTTAATATTTCATTCCAATTCAATTTTTAATTCTAGAAGAATTTGTCATTAAATTACAGAGTGGATGCACTATGAAATTATGACTTCATTTTTGACTTTATGCTGATTAATTCCAATTTGCATAAATCGACTCTTCCGCAGTATAGATTCGTTCTGATGCATTTGAGAATTAAAAACTTTCTACAGGGGCCTGGATGGCGTATAGCTCTTGTGTCTGAATCAGAAGGTATGCGATGAATACATGAAAAATTTGAAATTGTCCATAAAAAATGTGTTTCTTACTGCCGCAACCGATAAGAGTACGAGATGAGACAGAGAGGATGCTGGGAGGAACCAGTAGGGAGAGAGGGTACGTCCGGGGTTTTCCGTAGAGGCGGAGTTCTTTTTCGCGGTGAAGGCGAGTGAGAACGTAACGTCCTTTGTTGAACTGCTCTCTCCAGTGGTTTAGATTAAAAATATGCTGGATGTTAGATATTTTGCTATGATCTGCGTTGCTCTCCGTACAGCTATACCCGTGTGCTGCCTTAATAACATCTCACTTTATGCCAAGGCTTCCGAAATTAGATGCGTTGTGATACTTATCTTGAAATCTATTGCTAAGAGTTTCTCTCCATAAATAAGAATAGAAGATACATATATTTCCGATAAATTTTAGTGATACATTTGGTTTTTCTTAGCAAGTGACAATGGAATCAGAGAAACATCTGAACCCGTGTCTATAACAAAAGACTTGTTTCAATCTTTGTCCTTTACAACTAAGAGGAGCGACGCAAGCGAAGTAGAGGTACCCATACTTACATCTTGCTCTTCTCGCTTTTTAGTCCTTGCCTTTGAAAATGGCATCAATTTAAATACTGCTTTTGAGCTGTCGGAAAGGATACGTTTAGCTCTTTCGCAAAAATGAGTAATATGGTTCGATCTGACCTTCAGTTAAGTATTCGGGCGTTTGCGTCTCAAAATATAGGAACTGTATTAGTGGATAAGGAATCTAAATGTCTCATTTCCTCTCCAACACAATGCATTGGCTCATTCCACATCGTCAATCAAGGGGTTTCTAGCGAAGTACAGCCTCCCATTGTTAGACTATCCGTCTTATTCACTAGATCCTACACCATGCGACTTTTATCTGTTTCCTAAGAGGAAATATGCCTTAAAAGGAACAATATTTGAGTCTGTTAAGGCTGTGAAAGAGAAAGCAGCACACGTCCTGAAGGGGTTGACCGTGGAAAACTTCCAGCACTGCTTCAAAGAAAGGAAGATTCTCGTGGAGTGTTGTAGGGATAGAGGATAAGCATGTATTGAAGGTGATTATAAGAGTAAATATGTATGACAACAGAATTAAATGTTTTACAACGTAAATCTCGTTACTCAACAGCCACACCTTGTATGTTTGAATACTTAAACAGAATGTGAATCCATTATGTTATCAAAATCTTCACCGCTCATATGAGTGTCTCCTGCATCTCATCTCACTTCAAATAAGGAGGCTTCATCAATGGCCAGGCTTAATATAACAAAAGTTCCAACACCTAACTCAGTAAAGACATTCTACTTACCTCTTAAATTCTTATCAAATCCATACACCAAAACAGTTCCTTTGATGATTCTCTAAATATTCAGATTAGCTATCTTTCCAACAACTTTAGAGACTTGTCTCTGAGAATCATTGAAGTAAGCCCCACGAATGAGGGTTTTGAACTGCCAGTTCTTAAGATTTCCTTGAATCTATGGGGATCCTATGCTGTCTTGATTTTTCTCTGAGTATCTTTTATTTCTTTATTCATTCCTTTTACACCATAAATGTGACTTCTCAGTTATTCTAACCATTGGTCTGTTCCATTCTTTATTTCGGCTTGTACAGCTTCCATTTCCATGCACTAGAATTCCATTTCCTCCTGTCTAGCCTTAATCATACATATCATAGCTCTAAATTGTGCTTCCATGGCTTTCTTTTCAGAGCAAATCAGTGGCATTCACTCCGAAATCCCATTTCTGACACCAGTGTTACAAAATTCGCCCTGTGGAAGTATGGTGTAAAGAGTCTAATAAACGGGAGAAAGGAGATTGAAGATTTATTCACAAATTTTCTGGAAATGGCAAATCACAGGTAACAGAACTTGCAAAGAATAGTGGTACAACCAGAACAAAATAGCATTTGTAGAAATTAGCTACTCAAACAAAATTGCTAATCACTTTCAATAATGTTCACCATCCTACAATTCCCACTGCAGATAAAATACGAAAATCAATCCAAAGCAGATTCCGCATCTCCGAGTATTTATAGCTGCACCTGACAGGTGTGTTGTCACAGGGAAAATTTCGGAAGAATGCATAACTCTTCTCATAATAGAGATTTCGAGAAGATTCAAGCATTTTCGAGAACCCCGACTTTTTCGCCAGTCTCCAAGGTCGGAGAATAAAAGGCTGACCCTTCCTTGATATCCGACGAAAATATCCTTAAATGTCTCTTTCCAACCATGGGATTACCATCGCAGGGAAGTGTCTTTTCAGGTTTTTCGTTACAGGTTTTTCATCAGGCATCCATAATGACAAAATTTTATCTTAGGAATTAATGAATATTATTTTGAAGATATTTTTCATTTATTAGGTGTAATACTATTGTCAGTCAAATGTGATGATAAATATTCAAGTTATAAAAAGTTTCTTTCTTTTCAAAGTTTTACTGTAATTACTTAGATCAATCCATAAAAAATATTTCAAAAACATAAATAGTCGCTTCAGACTTGCATCTTAAGATGAAACGTTTATAAGAAAACTAGAAAATTTCGAAGAAATAAAAAGTCATCAAGAATTATTTTTTATTCTAAAATTATAAGTGAACATTAATTGTGAAGTTATGAGGAATGTTAGAATATTTTATATGGATAAACGTGCTAACTACTTACATGTGGAAAACTTATCAACTCAGAGATTTATATTAGATACTTGATTGACTGACGCACTTGGAAACAACACGTGGTTTATTGGCGACAGATCTCATAATTTTGAGACTTAATCAAATGACGAGGACAATACTTTAGATAACCACCTCCCTCTCCGAACTACCAAACGAAGGGTATGGGAGGCTTTCGGCTTCATAGATTTAACGTGCTTCAGTCTCACTAGATGGTGTGTCTTTTTAATGGTACCAGGATTTGAACCCACAATGCGACAGAAAACATTGCCAGCCGCGAGCTCGCAACCATGACAAACAAACTACCACGATCACTTGTATTTCATGCATGAAATAAAAAAAAGAATATTATATCCTAATTAAATGTAAGCAACAGCAACAACAACAAAAAAGCATGAACAAGAAGTAGTTTTAAAATTTCTTACACATTTCTCTTCCTGAGAGCGAGATTTTGTTGTTATTTAATTTAGCTTTTAACGTTTTTTTTTTACAGCCGGGTCCAATATTGCCGTTTGCACACCTTGCAATTCTCTTCCTGGGCCAAACGCTTGTACTTTACGAAGGAGCTCCTTACTTATTAAGTCCTACTTCTTTCTGGGATCTTTTAGAAATGCACAAAATTTCCAATATACTAATGCTTCCAAATGCGACCGACGAAATGCAAAAAAGAAATTACTATCCCGGTAAGTTTATTTATACAATACTCTTTAAAATAATTCATAAAAAGCCACTTGTTATTGTAGCCACCTGTTACTAATCAATTTTTCTGCAACACCTCCCATAAAATTAGTGAAATTTTAAGATAAACTGTGAAGCATAAGAAGCTTAAGGTAAAAAAAAAAGATCTTTATACCGGATAACATATGCTTTCATTCGAAACTTTCTGAGAAGCAGAAATATGCTGAACAATGAATCTAAAAACAAATAGAATTCTCATTAACCATTCAATTTCAATCATTAAATCATATTTATAGATTGTGTAAAACACAGTTTACAGAAATGTCTGAAAACAAATTTTTCCGCGTGAAAATCATCTCACAGCTAGCATCGCCGTTAGCCCCTCGAATCAAAACGAAATTAAAAACCCAGTACTCAATTCAGCTCAGTTCAGTTTCGGATGATGGTACTGTTAAACATCGATTATTCGCATTAACTGGGTCAGAATCGTTCGAGATACCAAAATCCTAGATAATCGGAGTATAAGAAAAATTAAATAAGATAAATCATATGTAAAAATGTAAAAATTACATAAAATATAATGATATAAAAATCATTTCTATATCGAGCAATTCGAGTGCAAATCACATTTAAAGAAGATAAAGCCGACTAATTTATGAACAATGAAATTTTGTGAGATTAAAACCGTTTTATTACGTTGTCCATTCAGACAGAATTTCACTGTATGTCTTTTATCACTGGCGGTAAGAGAGTGATGTTGGTCTATGGCGATTTTCTTTTTACTAAGCTCGTGGATTTTATAGTAATTTGAATTGCATAAAATTACGATTTCTTTCCAACCAAAATGAAGCATCATTAGGTAAATTAGATCAAGATTAGAAATGCGGTGAATTCTGTCGGAGACAGTGATAAATAAATAAAATAGAACTGAAAGGAATATTAAAGGAATATAGAAGATAATGGTAAGCTGATATTCATTAGTAAATGGGATTGAAGCCTCTTAATTATTTTTTGGATAGAAGTACTTCTTTAATAAGAAAAAAATACTAAGATACGAAGATACTGCTGTTGAGTAATGTTTGAATAAGAGCGAGCTAATTGGCTAGCTAAGACTTTCTTAATTGATCATAATCTGAATTTGACAAGTGAAGCAGTTTTTTTTTTTTTTTTTTTTTTTTTTTTTTTGTTATTAATACTGTACTTTTTCTTGATCTTACGTATCTCTAATTGGAGTCCAAATAATTAATGGTTATTAAATTAGTAGGAAGAATTGAAGTAGAATTAAATAATGAAGGAGAGTCTTCGCAAGAAGATTAAGTAAAGTTTGTTAAATTCGGGCAGAAGGTCCCCGTTGTCTTTCACATATTCATAACTGTTACAGGATTTCAGCAAAAAATAATGTTTCAAAAATTTGCGGGAGAAACAAATGAATGTTATTGCAGATCACTTCTCAAATTTAAAAGACAAGGGGGAAATTGTCCATGAAGAGACCTATCCGGAATTCCGAGCTGAAGGGGTCAAACTTAACAAAGTTCTATTTCGTGATTAATTTAGTTCGATTCAGTGATCGGTTATTTACCTCGCGCAGAATCAGCATAAAAGAAAAAGCTCTGCAAGAAAATATTAACAATGATCAAAATAAATTTACACAAAATCTATCATTCACTTTGTAAATTCAATTGCTGTGTACTTTTGATATTTAGCATTATCATGGAAATTCATATACAATTGTAGGATGAACTTATAGGATTATAAAAGGTATTTATTATCTGTATCATTTTATTTTGAAGTAATGTTGCTTCACGCAATAAGCATAACTTATAATTTATAATTTCATTGAATCTCAAATCAGAGTTTGAAAAGATGGATCGCTGAGCCCCAATGTTTCTTTTGCTCTGTTCCTTAGGTAATTAATTTAAATATAATGATAATCAATATAGGAACATAAATTTGGTTGCTGAACTAGATCTAGATAAATTAGACATAATTAACTTGATTAATTAATTGACATAAATCATGTAGTCTAATAAAAAAAATTATTAAAAGCACCAGAAAAAATTTATATTAAGTTACATTTAAAACTCTAACCGGAGTTTTTAAAAATGTAACCTGATTTTAATGTTCCACCTGTACTTCCCTTTGCAACGTCTCCCATTGATTTTTATTTTATGTCCTCATTGTCCGCCAATTGAGAAAAGGCAAACATGAATGAAAATTAAATTTGTGTAATTTTTTTCTACTTTTTTATTACTTCTATAAATAAGCATAATTAGTAGAATTAAATAATTAATGATTAGTTCTTTGTTTTTTTGAAGTTATTCTACTTTTCATCAGTACTTATGTATATAAAAAAAACATGTCCAAAAAAACGAAAAAAATAAATAATTATTTGCTCAAAATGTTTCTTCTCTTTTTTACCAAGGCAACAAACATTATATATGTTTGTTACAATAAGTTGCCTTGAAATCTACTTATTTGTTTCAGGAAAGAAAATCAACTTGTCTACCATTAGAACATTCAGCACAATTGGAAGTAGAATGAAACTTAAAACCACAGATTTTCTTCTTAAAATTCTGAAAGATGCTGCTGTTTCTTCAGTTTTAGGTATATTTTAAACTAATTGTTAATTTAAACTAATTTCACTTAATTCTGACCGCACTATACAAATCTTGTG
>BMAW01058696.1:0-12366 GCA_019974015.1 Nephila pilipes | reverse complement strand
TTAAATATCTGAAGAATCTTATTTTGAAATATTACAATATATATATGTCCTTAATTTTTCAATTGATAACCGAAATTTTAATATAGTTTAAATAAAGTTAACTGTGTAGTTTATTTTTAAATAAAATGCTTTTTTCTATCTAGCAAGAATCCTAAGGTTTACATCAATATTACTGTGCAATGTATATTATTACCTTCTTTGCGTAGTTTTTCATTCATAAAAAGTAAAGATGGTAAATTATTAATGCTTTGCTTTTGAGTCTGATTTCATTACATTGCTTTGAAAATTATTCTCTTTCTCAACATACTTTTAATGAAGCATTTGTTGTCTACTGTTATTTAATACGAGAGTAAAAGATAGCTTGGAAACCGAGCATAACAAAACTTTTCTGATGCTTAAAGCAAACGAGTAGAACTTCAAAGTCTTAAATCAAATATATTGTAATAAAGGCATTTATTTGTTAATTTTTACTTTTTTAAGAATTCTACAAATTCTATGAAACACATTAAAAATATAATTTCAGTTAACTGTCGAAAATTGTACTGATTATATTTTGTTTTATATCGAAACTGAAATTTAACCATAATTATTTTCTTATTTTTGTTATTCTGCATAATGTGTGAGTAGCATATTTATTATAAAACTATTCATTTTAAACTTGCCACATTTTTTTTCAATTTGACTAAGACATTTATACACATATTATTGATCATAATTTCATTGGAATGTTCAACAAAACTTTCTCGAATAATTAAATATTAAGATATTACTAATTTTTGTTATACAATTTTAAATGTAAAATTATCACAATAGAACACTTATTTATAAATTATTATTCTGTTCCTTCCAGGTTGTTTCGTAGTGTCACATATAATAGTGTTTCCCAATTCAGCTAATTTCTGATTAAAATTAATGTTTTTATGGATTTATTATATGCAGTTTTTATTTGATCTAAAACAATGGTATCTATATTTGTTTTAAGAAAAGTAATCAGGTTAGATGATGCAATTTATTGCAGAATCTTTAACAAAATAATAGCATCTAAGAACCAAATAATGACATTATTAATGGAACATTATCAGCATTTTAAATATCACAGAATTATAAAAATTCATGCAGATTAAATTTTTAAAAGTAAATAATATCGGATGATGTGCAGGATTTTCTACGATTGAAGATCAATTTCATGTTGATATTTTTTCTGTGTGTCTTAGATTAAATATAGATTTATACAGTTCTACAATTGATTAAAATGCTCTAAAAATAGTCTCAGATTTTTTAAAAGATTTATTATAGGATTGAAAAGAAGAATTTAATTTTAGAATTGTTATAAAATAACAATATGAATTATGCTAAATCAAATGGAACAATTTGTGATATATGTTTGTTTTTTCCTAAATTTATTTATTCCAAGAAATTTTTCATTCACTATAAAAATGTCTTATAAACACATATTTAAATTTAATTTAAGTGGAAAATAAACAAGGCCGTTTTTATGGTTATTGTATTTAATATCAAAATCTAGAATTAATAAGAAGGCTATGTAATACATTTATCTCCTTCTTACTAAATCATGATCAATGTATATATATATATATATAATGTCTTAAATACATATACAAATTAGATGAAACATAATAAAGGAGTTATTAAATTTTTGTTATTTAATTATAACTAAGCATAATTCTTTATTTCCCGAGAAATGAAGAGATGTTTTTTTTCGCAATTCTTCCATATGAAATTACATTCAAATTGCAAAGCATTTATTTGTTTTTATATGAAAGAATTGTTTTCTATTAATGATTCTTCTTTATTTAAATTTATCTTTATCATTATTATGAATCTAAAAATAACTACTTTATTAGAGAAATACAACGTATTTATAAAATATTTTATTTAGACATAGAAGGCTAATAAGATCTACTGGAAAACTACACTGGATAAAACATCCGGAAACAGATATAAATGTGATTTCAATATAATTTCGAAAAAGAAGGATTGTTTTCTTTTTATAAAACTAATGAACGAAAATAAGCAACACAACGATAAATATTACTGTACAATATAATACAACTAAATATATAAAAAATTCCATTGTTATGGAATAATTAGTTATGATTGCCAAAAGTTTATTTCTTCTATAATGAGATGTATAATCATTATTATTTTAATATAAATAACATAGCTGAATTTTTGTTAGTTTGCTCTTTAGAGCATGTGAGCAAATTGGATTTGGTATCTTTAATTATGAAATAACTATCTTTTTGTTTTTAATTACAATATCAAACAACAAAAATCATGAATTCTAAGATAAAATATGTTTGAAACCTTTTTTTATCACAAAAATATATGTTTTATATCAAATCGCATAGCATGAATTAGAAAATTACCCAAATTAGAAAAAAGAAATATTAATATTTTCATGCATGTCTTTCAACTTAAAACGAACTTGAAAATAAATTACTCTTAAGATAAAATAATTTTTGCTCTATGCATTATTAATTAGTGAAAAAGACATATAATACTACATATTTAACTATATTCTTTTGAAAGATAGTAACCCTTATATATTTTTTCTAGCTTTGCAATGAGCTTCATTTATTTTTAAGAAATATTTCTGGAACTTCTTTTGAAATATGTTAATTAGATTACCATGTTTTTGATACCGAATAATTATTAACTATAAAAGAAGAAACTGAAATGAAGAATAAAGTGAAAAGTTTATTTTCTGTAAAAATCAATATTTATTGTTAATGAAGATTAAAAAAAATATGCTTATTTGTATTCTACTTTTCAAACAAAAATATTATATAAAATGATAGTGTTTATATTGAAATTCTTATAAATTCAATTTTGGTCTCGAAACTCTTAATCCACATTAAATTCAATAATACAGAAAGGGAAAAAGCATTATATTGGATAAAGGTATCTAATTATAATGTTTGAAGTACGTTATTTGTGCTTCAACTATTAAATAGGAATAAAGTTATTTATGTTCAAAGTTACAATTATTATTTAAGTCTGACGTGGAGATTAAAGAAAAAACAGTATTATTGCTTGCGAGATAAATGCCGTTTATAAAGTTATTACTTATTTCATTTTAGTATGTGGAACACGGCAATGACATATTAATTAAATACTGATTATTCTACATAATTATAATCTGTGAATGTGAGAAGTATTTAGAGTAATTCTTAACATAAAATGAATAAAAAAAAATTAATACCTCTTTTAGGTGTTTATCTGACATTCGTGTATTAAAAGATGAACATGCAAAAGTTATCATAAATTACACTTGTTAAAAGCCGTACTTTCAAAATCTGAATAATGGACCAAAGATGATAAAGTTTTGGTTCATTTCAATTCAAGAAGTAAGGGTAGTATTTATATTAAATAGAATGCACAAAAGTTATTCGCAATTTTTTTTTTAATTTCCTGCATGGTGTAGCGGTATATATAAAAAAATATTATATTACGAAAATTTTTATTTTCTCAGGCTTTTCTCGAAGAATTGGAAGTTTCCCAGTTAACCACGGAACTTTCATCCATCTCAGAGTGACAGAAGAGAAAAGGAAAAAGTATTCATCACAGTTTGTTTTACTTTTTCATGTTTCTTCTTTCCCTAGATTATATTTCTGCAGAAAAATTGTTCTTCTTTGTGTGCATGTGTGTCAGGATTTACGGAAAAAAACAAAAAAAAAAAAACCATTTCTTTTTTTTATTAAATTTTTATTTAGTTACAAATAATATATCATTGGTCCAATGATGCAGTGAGAATATGAGGTAAAGAGACAGGAAAGATTTTGTGATGAAAAAACTGTTTATCTTTATCATGTTTTTATTTACTGTAAACTAAACTGTGTCACGAAGACTTCAAAAACAAATATAACATGATTACATAAATAACAATGAAATACTAACTTTCAGATTTTAGTAAAGGTCATAATTATTAGTTTGTAAGTATTTAAAATAAGAAATAAGGGGAAAGAAATAATTTTATCATTATTTCACAGTTTAAAAATAATTGCATCATAATGATGATCATACTCAGTCTAAAATAAAAATTAAAAAAAAAAAACTTAGATATTACTTATTATTCCATATTTTCTGGTTAATAATTTTACATTAAAATAATAATGCGTTGAATATTTAATTGATTAAATTATAAGTTGTAGTAATAGTGTATTAAGAATATTTAACCTTATTATTTTTTAGATACTTTTTGACCGAACACAGTATTAATATATCTTATCCTTACGAGCTAATTAGATACAATAAAGACTCACACTTAAACAAATAAGAACAAATAAATTTGCTTACACTTCACTATCTATCTCTTAGAGCTCGTTCCTGCTCTCATAAGTACGTGTTCTCTCTAATTCTGTTACACTGGCACCCTTCCTGGACAAAAAAGGAGTGTTGACATAACTTTCTCTAGCTAAAAGGGGACAGATGTTGGGAATGCTTCAAGAAATCTCATACTATAGTAAATACTACATGATTACAAATTCTACCAGAATAAAATAGGAACCAAAATAACACATTTATAATTAACAAAAAAAAAAAAAAACTCATCAATAAGTAATCACTAATGTAATTAATAAATTATTCTAAAAAATAATTTATGATCAACTTTAACAAAATTTTCAATCAATATTTTTGCTTAGAATTCGTTTAGTAATTGTTCTTCATTCCTTCACTTTCGGACTTTACCCACGCGTGTTAAGGCCATCAAATTTCATCTTTTTCTTTGAGACCATCATCTTTTGCCAAAGTCATTGATTCTTGACACATTTTTCATCGGATTACGACAGGTATCTTTCCAACAGTTCGTTTATGAAGAGGAGAGACATTTTACTTTTTTGCATTTCCTGTAATGATGCTATCTTCTGGAGTCAAAGAGAGTGTATGATCTCTTTCTGTTAGTCTTCTTGCTATTCTCTCGTTGCAGTAGAATCATCCCATTTTCTCTGCAATTTGTCTTTCCTTTTATCAACCGTTTCGCATATCTTACGTGGGTGTTTTAAGTATTTATGAATTTTTGCTTTGAAATTCTTTTCCGTTAAATATCTTTAAAAATCAGAATAAGAATGGAAACATATATTAGAAATCGAAAAATTTAACATCATATTCCTCTTCCTAGAAGTAAAGAGATAATTCATATGTGATCTCAGGTGCAAGAAAAAGGTATATTGATGTACTCACTTTAGAGGTTCAACTTATCAAAAGCATTAAAAAAGACCTCATTAAAACAATGATAACAAATGAAAAAAAGTCGAGGTATTGGAAAAAGAATTTTTGTGTTCCGATTTGGATTCGAGCCATACTGTTGATCCCATGGATTTTCTTTCTTTATTGCAATAGAATATGTAGAGCATAAGAAATTAAATCTAAGCTGAAAATGTTTAAAAAACTATTTATGAGTATCTATAAATTAAAAAATAAGTGTTTATGACATTACGTGATTCCTTCAGACGGAGTTAATAGCATATTTATATACGTAGAGTAGGTATCCACGTACACAAAAAGTGCCCATTATTTTCAAATATTATACATTGATTACAATATATAACAATTAATTTTTATATTTTATATAGTTATAAATACATTGAAAATAATTATATTTTACTTTATAGTAAAATAAAATTGTTTAACAAAATAAATTAATTATGATGCAATCTCTTGCTCCTAAACTTAACTTGTTTTCATTAAGATCAATTTACAAGTTTCATATTCCTTTCTTCATTTTATTATTTTTGCAGCTTTCATTTGTAATACAGAAATTAAAATATGTAGTAAAAATGTAACATTATTCGATCTTAAAGAGTATTTTTAAAATAAACTCAAATATAAATTTTTATATAATTACTAAAAGTTTGCAAACTTACAAAAAGTTGTAGGAAATAATTTTTCACTTTACTCTGATACGGAAAGAAACATGACACATCGATTTGAATATATTATTAAGTAATATATTTCCATTTTATATTATTTACATTATAAAAAATATTTTTGCTGAATCATGGTAAGACAATTTGAAACGAAAGCCTTAAGATGAAAAAAGAAAAATGAAGAGAAGGATTTTTATTAATAAAATGTGTATATATTCTTTTTACGACAATTGTTCTCAGAATGTTAAAAATTTGTGCTATCCAACATGTCAAGTGATTGAATATTCTTTATTAAACAGACAAAAATAATTAAATAAGTAAGTAAAAAACGTTGCATAGCGAATAGAAAGTGGGAAATTTATAAACTTGTAATCTCGATAAAAACGACAAAAGTGAATATGTTGGTTTCTTCCTTACATATTATTTTTATTAAAGCTTTGAACAAAGTGCAAAGTATCACGATATTGATATTAAAATTTATCTTATGTATATAGAATGCTATATTTATAATGAAATTTATAAACGTTACTTATGTATTTATAAATTATTTTATTTTTTACTACTATTCAGCATTTTATGGAACTTTATCAATATTTAAGAATTTGTAGACAAAAGAAGTTTCTACATTTTCTTTGCTTTGGACCTTATTGTATTTACATAGTTAACACTATATATAAAATTACAATTTTTAGGGATATCTTAATTCTATGTTTCAGTGAAAAATAAATGAGTATGAAGTAGTTGATTGATTGAATGAATTTATAGCACTGTATCCTCAAGGCATGCATTGAGCCAAACAAAAAGCTAAAATATTATAGGTTTTTATTTATCAGCTAAAAAATTTAAAAATTCAACTCAATGATAGATAAAATTAGATGTAATAAAATTATATAAATGAGTAAGATCAATGTCATTTAAAAAGGGAAATATATTTGGTTGGGAAAATTTCCCAACCAAGTCAATCGAAGAAAATACAGGAATTTTTAAATGTTTGAAATTTACAGAATTAAAAAAGACCATTCTGGTAAAACAGTCCGAGGACAAATGGAATGGCTATACATTAGGAAAGCTTTTCCAAGAAAAAGGTGATGTGTATTAATCTCGTGTGTCAGATACGGGAAAGTATTAAAATTACTACTTGACTTCTGCATGAAAATGAATTCCAATAAAAATAATTAGGGTCTTAATGATAACATTTCAATTGATAAGTCCCCTGCTTACCATAGTAAAAGACATTTTTTTGGCAAAATTAGTTTTTTTCATTCAACATAATTCCCTTCAAGGGTGATACACTGATTATAGCGACCCTCCAACTCTTCGATACCAGTTTTGTTGTACGATTTGTCCCTTGCTTCAAAATACGCCTCAGTTTCGGCGATCACCTCTTCATTGGACGAAAATTTCTTCCTAGCGAGCATTCTTTTGAGATTTGAGAACAAGAAATAGTTGCTGGGGGCCAGATCTGGAGAATACGGTGGATGAGGAAGCAATTCGAAGCCCAATTCATGGATTTTTGCCATCGGTTTCACTGACTTGTGACACGGTGCGTTATCTTGGTGAAGCAGCGCTTTCTTTTTCTTCAAATACGGCCGTTTTTCGGCGATTTCGTCCTTCAAACTGTCCAATAACGCTATGTAATAGTCGCTGTTGATGGTCCTTCCTTTTTCAAGGTAGTCAATGAAAATTATTCCAAGCGCATCCCAAAATACAGACGCCATAACCTTATCAGCAGACTGTTGCGTTTTCCCACGCTTTGGAGCGGGTTCATCGTGTGCAGTCCACTCGGATGACTGTCGATTGGACTTCGGAGTGAAATGATGGAGCCATGTTTCATCCATTGTCACATATCGACGCAAAAACTCGGATTTATTACGCTTGATCATCTTCAAACACTGCTCCGAATCATCAACTCGTCGTTGTTTTGGGTCAAAAGTGAGCTCGCGCGGCACCCACTTTGCACAGAGATTTCTCATACCCAAATATTCGTGAATGATATGATGTACACGTTCAGTTGATATCTTTAGAGTGTCTGCTATTTCATTCAATTTCAATTTACCGTCATTCAAAATCATTTTATGGATTTTTTTTAATGTTTTCGTCGTTAACAACCTCTTTTGGGCGTCCACTGCGTTCACAGTCTTCGGTGCTCATTTCACCACGTCTAAACTTAGCATACCAATCCTTGATGGTTGATTTTTCTGGGGCAGTGTCCGGAAACTCGGCATCAAGCCAAGGTGTTTTGCTTCAATTTTATTTTTTCTCTTCAAAAAGCAATATTTTATCAACACGCGAAATTCCTTTTTATCCATTTTTTTCTCAATAACAAAAGTTGCTTCACTTAAATGCTATAATTCACAAACTAAGGATCCGACAGATGTCAAATTTACATACGCATCTTTTGAGGGTTAGGGCTAGCTAAAAAACATATGGATTTAATTCTAGTAACGCCATCTATGTGTCAGATCGGGGATTTTTCAATTTTCAATTTTTATATAGATTATTCTCTGTTTTCAGATGCCAATTATCTTGCCAATTGTGGTGAATTGATTATTTAACATATTTTTCGATATCATAGTATGGAATGTTTAGACAGATTTTACTTGATACAAATTTAACAGCAATATTGTTGGTATCTTTGATACCTATGTGGATGGTATTCAAGAAAATAACATTTGGATGTTTTCAGACTACAGTTTATGAACAATTTTTAGTGTAGGAATAATCAACGAAGGTGATGAATGATTTAGGCGATTTAATATTGCAAAATGGTCACGGAATCCGAAAATAAAATAAGGTTTACATCATGTTGAGTTAACAAGCTGTCTAAAGACTTATGAATAGGAGCAAGTTCAGCAGTAAAAACTGAACACAAACGATTAAGTTGAAAAGAAATGAAATGAAATGAAGTCCCACATGATTTGTTGACTTGGTATCTTCAGTATAAATATATTTAAATTTAGAATATTTCTCTGCAAAGTCATTAAAATTTTGAATAAATATATTTGTGCTGCTTCTGTTTCTTAAAATTTTGGATAGGACTTTTAAGAATAAAACTTTCTTCTTACCAGGTTCAAAACTCTACCCTACTTTCATAATAGATATATTAGATAACTTATGTCCCTCGATTAAAATATGCACTCTTCAATGAAATTGAAGTACGGATAATTTTTTTCCAATAAAGTTGGTCTAAAAATAAACTTATAATTGAAAAAATTTAAAAATGATGATGATGTAGTTCCAATATAGATCTGAAGGAACAAAAGTAGTTTGCTTAAACCTAAGGAAGGATCGTAACAGTCGAGCAGTGGTCTCCTTTTGATGGAGGATATTCGGAAGACATCGGAACAAAATCGACTGTTCCATGGACGACAGAGTTCAATTTTTTTTCTAATCAGAATTTTGAGTGGAGCTACATTCAACGAAACTGTAGTCTAATTTTGAGGAAATAAGAGCATGTTATAAACGTAACAAACAACTACGATCAAATACATATGATGTATGCGATAAAACCATTTAAATATTCATTGATTTCTTCCATAGTTTCCAATCTTGTAAAATATAAAAGCGAAACGTAAGTGGTTTCGTCAAAACTGAGTCCATAAAAACTTAATTTTGACAAAAACGTTAGTTAAAATATTATTAAAATAAGGATCAGGATGAAGACATCTTTGTCTACAAAAATGCACACAAACTGCTTGTGTCCATTTTTGTAGACAAAGAAGACTACAAACAAGCAGTTTGTTTGAGCAGTGTTCAGTTAAATGTGTATCTCTATAATTTTTATTTATTTTCATATGAATCAAATTTTCTGTTTGCCAACATATAAAAGAGCTTTTACAGATGGGGTGGTGGTGTTCGAAACGATTTTATTACTTTTTTTGTAATAAAAAGAGTAACACTCAAAGCACTACCCTTTCTTTCTGAGTAAAAATATATAATATATTTGATCCCACTTTAACTTTATATCTCTATGTTCTAAGACATTTTTAAGAAAAGTTGTCAGGAGTCTTCATTAATTATATGCTTATAATTCTTTGAGAAAGCTATAACTCAAGATGCGATCGTATGTATTTTGAATATATGAGAATTACATATACAACATGCTTGTTAAAGTATCTTTATCTGTGTTTTCAAAGTGACAAAGTTATCAAAAGTAGATCTGTTTCATCTCAAAGCTGCTTTAAAAAGATGAACAAATAATCTGAATATATGAACTGACGTTTACCAAATTTTCCTGTACTTATACACACAGCTCATGAGAGCTATTGGTCATTAATTCATTTGATTTATTTGGCCCTTTCCTGGCTTTAAAATTGGAATAATGAACGCTGATTACCAAGGAAAGGGAAATATATATTCGTTCCAGATTTTCTTAAGAACCATTATAAGTTTGGTTAGTAAACTTTGTGACTAATGCTTTATGAGTTAACAGCTGATATTATCTGGTCCTGGAGACTACTTACGTGTGTATGAGACATAGCTTTTCCAATTCAAGAAAAGTAAAGTCATAATTGTATAGCAAAACTTGTCTGTGTCAAAATTTATTTTCCTCTTTTAAGCTGTAGTCTTATTTTTTTTTTTAAATTGAAAGGGTAATTATCGGGATTGGAAGTATTAGAGAGAGCTGAAGCTATGGTATTTACAGAGTACTTTGGAGACTAAACGGTTTGGTTACTGCATTCCTAGGAAATTGAAATATGTCTATTAGTATTAAATACGCAATCATGCTGACTTTGTCCCACAATTGTTTACTGGTAATAGAAGTAGAAATATTTTAAATATATTTCATCTAAATTTTCTTTTTGAGTTCATCATCGTATTTTTAAAAAAATACCTTTGTGTTGTTTATATGAAATAAAATTTGTTAGGGTAGAATATTTTTTAAAAATGTTCCATAATCTCATTAAATTTTTATTAGTTATTCCACAATTTTCATTCCACCACGATTTAGATTGCCTTTTCTGTTTATTAGAGATTACTTTTTAAGGATGAATTATCATTTTCAATGCATGTTTTTGTGATATCCTCTGTAACCTTATGAATATTATAAGAACTTATAATGTGTTCGTTAATATTTGTGAGGGATGAATAAATTGTCACTAAGCGGTTTCTGAAATATATCTATTGTATATGAGAGTTATAGAGTTTGGTCAGAAGTTAGTTGCTCGATCCAATATAATTGGAAAATAGTCACTATTGTATGAAAAAATGATCAGTTTTAAGAATCCAGAAAAGAAAACTTGAAAGAGAACAAATTGCCAGATCTATTCATTGAAATGTAATAGTAGGTAGACGAAAATATGTTGCTATTTAAAAGTTACAGGTTGTTATCTGAAATCCTTTTTTTTTAATTTGGATTCTTCTAAGTTATATCTTTGCAATGCTCCAAACAGTACTGTGCTCATTTATGTCATTGATTATTATGCAAAGCACTAGCTGGTTGATTAAGTTATTTGTGTGAATGGTGTTAATTTCGGGGTTTGGGGGCAAGTATAATTTACAGATTACAATTAAGTTTCAATTTGAATTCTGACCGCAATGTCATGAAGCGTGACTTACAAATCCATGTGAGGCACAGAGAAAGTGTAGGATGTAAACAAAGTAACCTCATCACTTATTTTATAGGTAATATCTTTTCTGTAAATGCTATATTGGTGGATATATTTTAATGGTTTTATCTGTTTAGTTTCTTTCTTTCAAGGGAACGACATTTCGATGACATTTATTTAAGATATCTTTCAATTCTCTGACCATGCTTATGTATCCTCTACAATTCCAAGAAATGAAGGAGACTTGCAAAGAAAAATAACATATTGTATTTCACGGATGATTAGAAAAATCATCTGTTATCATTTAATATTCGTCAGAAAGGCAAGCATTTAATAAATCATCACGTTAAGTTTTGTCACTTACTTTATTTATTTATATATTTGTTGATAAAAATAAGTAATAAAGTTTTGTTTTTAAAAATGAGTTAATTGCGATCAAAGCTTTTCATAAGCATGCGTATTGCTTTCGTAGAATTTTGCTGCTTATATTTAATGATGTGATTATATTAAGGTAAACGAATTTTGCTTCTTAAAGGAAGCTCGTAAGAAAAATAAACCAAATAGCAATGCCTCAAGTAAAATAATTCATACATTCCTTTAAATGTAACATAAGTGCTTAACAATAGTAAATTTTTTTTTGTTATATTATCTCCAGATTAATAAAGAATAAAAAAAAATTACACAGACATTGTTTTATTCAAACTATTAGTTTATTCAAAGTAATAATTAAATGGCTAAACTCTTAAACGTTAAACGGTTATAAGAAAGTTTATTACATGGAATTCCAATTTAAAAAGACTTTTAAATAACAAAGAATCAAATTGAAATAAAGTTATTAGAATATTGTGTGTAAAAAGAAAATGAAAAAAAAAATTGACAAATAACAACAGGTAACTTTGAAAACAGTTTAAAAAGCCAGTTTAATG